>SNQJ01S0073940.1:0-20166 GCA_010110895.2 Picea sitchensis | reverse complement strand
TGGTGAAGGCTATTTGCATAAGCAAAGTGAGGATGATTTTGTGGATGTATACACACAACAGTTGTAGAGCTAGCTAGTTTCTTAAGATCCTGTACTATATCTCCTCGCAACTCTATTACAAACGTTGCCTAGGTTGTCCGAAAGATCCTTTCTCTAACATCCCTTTTCTTTGTTATATTTTTGAAGAGCATAATTGGAATCATACCTCTATGCAATTTCTGCTCCATTGACAAAAACAAATTTGAATAGGTATCGAACAATTGCAGTTGCAACATGAAACAATGCAATATTTGTGTCACTTATCCAAGATACATGCACATGCGAAAGTAAAGGAAAACACCGGATATGGAAAGCGGTACCATTGCCTTGTCATTGCCCGACTCTCCATCCTTTATATGGAGAATGTGTTGTGAGCCAAGTTTTCTCGCCAGTGTGACAGCTGCGCCAATGGTTCTGATTGGGTAAATATCACTACTCTGTGCAAGCTGACTGATAGTCGCGTCCGAGACGAAATGATATTCTGAACAAACAACGAGATTTTTTTCCATAATACTTGTTTCGTTGAGCAAAATAATCCGATCACAATAACCAGGGTCATATACTATTTTGGGAAATATATTAAAATTTGTAATGGATATCCCATTACCCGACAATAGCTTTTATGCAAGTTTCTGGACAAGTTGTGTAGGAATACTCAGTGTTGCTATCATCATGGTCTCCTTGTTTGTCATGTCAGCACGCATAATGGATCTAGTTTTGTTTTCCTTGTCCAAGTAGGTGCTATAGACAACCATTATGTTCCCGATGAACACTTGTCCAGTTCTGCGGCTATTCAAGCCCTCTATTGATAGTACTTTGGGTGTTACAACTCTAGATCCGGTGACAATTTTTTAACAGGAAAACTAAAGTGAATGGTAGTGTGCATTTTTTTTTATTTGTATTCTTCTTTCACTGGCATAAATCTACAAGTACACGCATAGCTTTGATGAACTATGAAGCCATAGTTTTGCAACCACACCTCTTAGTCTGCGGAACATGTGCTATGTTCGGCGTCTCACTTGTACTTGTTGATACTTCTTGTGAACTGCAAACCATGCATTGCATATGACATCAACATATTCACCATGCCATAGATGAATAAATAACCGAGGATATTTGTCTGGTAAACATACTAATAGTAGAGCGTATGCATCATTACCTTTGACCTTGTTGGTCTGCTGATGTCTGGGATGACTGACTGCTCATGGCCATGTCACTAGTCGAACGTTTTCTGATGTAAGCATGTGCAAATGAACATTAGGACTAAACAAGCATATGCATTGTATATTGTCCATTAGAAGGAATAAATAAGTGAAAATTGTATGCATCTAATTTTTTTAACTGGAAAAATGTGTAACAGTAAACAGGGCGTGAGGGCGGGAGGGCGGGGCACCGCGACCAATCTATATATCGCGGACCCCCGGAAGCCAGGGGAGCAATCTTGAACCTGCCAACCCGACACTCACAATCAACAAAGTGGGTAAGTATGGAATAAGGTAGAAGCACGACCATAGATATGAAATCGTTAGTCCGCCAATCGATGCACCAAGGCATTTTCGGAAAGACCACTAAGCAGATCAATTAGAAAACAAAAGGGATAATAGAAAATGGAAAAAGTAGAAATAGGGAGGGCAGAAAGGGCCATTTCTAACAAGCCATCGTTTTCAAGTCTAATATTATATGCCCCCACCCGATTTGTATATTTAATTTACCAGCACATTTGGTATACCTTTTAGAAGATTGTACCACAGAACACTTTGCTGTTGTACAAAACAATTCATCTTCCTGTCCAACCAACCTGTTTCTTCCAAGGTACCAACGTTGAATATGCAATGGACATGAAGACAAGTTAGTATGAAAATAGACATGTAAAATAAAGAGAAATAGGTCTAATTATTCTAATGTAACAACAAGCAGAATACACATAATATATTATATCTGAAGGAAGAAAAGAAGGGGAAAAAATAAAAATAAAAAAAGGTGCAAAGTAGCAGAACAAGCACAACAAATATACATAAAGTAAATGAAAAAATGAACACTGGAATATGAAATAAGAGAACATGTATCCACTTCTGTAATTCCTCGACTACATTCTTGCCAAAGAGTTCATCGTCCTCTCCAACCATTTTGTTTGTTTAAATGTAGAAATGCAATGAAAACACAACGGACATGAAGTAGGTTAGTATGCATGAATGCATGTAATGAAGATAAAATAAACTAGGTGAACACATATACAGATAATAAATTAAATACAAAACAACGCAATATGAAATAACAATACAAGCATGCACCTTTCTATATCCTCTTCAAGCGATGCAGTCAAGACTCCGTCGGTTTCTCCAGCTATTTTGTTTGTTTGAATGTGGGAATGCACAAAATACAATGAACATGAATGGAAGCTGGTATGCACTGGACAACAAGTAATATGTACATATAGTAAAGAGACTCAACGAATAGTCTAAAAGATAGGAAGAAACATGAACCTTTGTGCTTCTCCATCCATAGCTGCGAATGTGTAATTTCTTTTTCCCTGCCCAAAATAAATTACAAGCCACAAAATATTATGAAATTGCATGGACATAGCTAAACGATTTATGTTTTTTCGTGGAAAAATATCCAGATATGCTTCCACCGATGGAAATACATGTTATTTATCTTCTACATAGACTATTGTGCCCATGATACAAGATTTTGGTTTTTCGTGGCAAACTAACCAGATATGCTTCGAGACATGGAAAAATAATTTTGCAGAATCTTTGTTGTACATATCATATCTCAAGTACAAGACAGATTGTATCGTGGGCACACCAGTCTGTGTAAAGGACAAAGAGAATGTATTTTCATATGGGTACATTTGACCATACATGGTTTATAAACGCAATCTGCATATGATTTATTTTAACAAAAAAACAATGGATATTGCAATTGCACATGTACTTGTTGAAGTATTTTCCATGCAACTATTTTCTTTCATGCAAGCACTGAAGCACCAGCAAAATCTCACAATAGAACATATATTGACCTCGCCAAACAGGGAAAATAACACAACTGCATGTCGACTTGTGGGTGCAGGGGATGAACACCGTAAAGCGACCAAAAAACAATAACNCCAAAAAAAAAAAAAAAACCAGCTCCAACTACCAACGCAGGACCCCAACCCTCCAAAGCCGAATCAAACAAAAGAAAAAAGCAAGCACCAAACCAGCGAGAAAGCATGAACAAGCTCAACTATAGCCCCATGGCCCCAAAGCGTAAACCCGATCCAAACAAACAGAACCAATAACCCATGAACCAACGAACTGGGGAACAAACAACAACCACCGAACCGGTAAACACCATATGTATCTCCAACGATTACAAAACTGCAACCAAAGCACAGAAGGAACCAGAAACATACAACGAGCAGGCCAGTAGAAATAAGAACACATTATTACTTCCAAATTGCAAACACTGAACAACAAACGAGGAACAAAAAATGAAACTATGGCATGAAAACTTACTCCGAAATGATGAAAGGCAGAAGCACAGGTCGAATTGTGAACCAAACAACAACAAGCAACAATCGATGAACCAACGAAGAAGAAGCACTCACCGAACCAGTAAACAATGTATGTAGCTTCAATGATGATGAAATTGCATTGCAAATCTAGAAGAAGGATCCAATATAGAATGCCTATTCAACTGGTCGTGGACAATAATATTGTGCAAAATCACTGCAACATTGTATGGAAAATTTCGAGGAAAAATGTACTTCGAGAAATGTATTTAGATACACATTTAATGTTGTCAGGATGTGTAAGGACCTTGTGGTATGCAAACATTTAAGCTGTCAGGCCTGTTGGAGGACCTCGTGTCATGTAAACATTTAAGCTGTCATGCCTATTCAAGCACCTCAAAAAAAGTGTCAATACATTTCAATACAAATACATGCGAAAAGGACGTTATAATCTTTGGAATTCTCGATCACTACAAATATTGGATATCTAAACATTTCAATATGATTAGTACAAATAAAAACTTACGGATATATTCACCAAGCAGAAAATGCTAAGACAAACATTCGAACTAATGCTAGCATTAGTCCACCTTCAAGCAATACATAGGAAAAATATATGAATAAAAAAGACTGCATACGATAAAAAAGTTTGGATATGTTACCATATAAAACATTGGGAATAGCGAAGCCGACAATAAGACCTCCAATCTCTTATCCAATCAGATCAATACATATATGGTACTTTTTATTATATAAAAATCTGTGTTTTTAGTTCCCTAGCTCCAACAATACATATTATGCAAATATTTGTGGTCGAAGGACAAACTAATATGTAGTCAATGAATTATCGATCACTATAGTCCCTCTATGCCTACGACAGGGACTAATAAGAAGATTAAATAATAAAAAGTGCATTTAATATGCTCCAAAGTTGCATGAAACCAAGTGCCTCCCAAGGAGAACCACATATCTCCTCTTTTGTCAACTAGAATCGAGGTTGGTACTTTTAATGATCATAGGAAAAACGTGGAGAATTTAAGCAAGATACACTTGGAAACAATAATATAATATTATTTACTTCTTCCCCTCTCGTGGCCTCATATCTCCCTTGTACTCACTTGCAACCTTTTGGTGTTTTTTAGCATTATAATTCATATACTTGTTTACATAACCAATGCACCACAAATTTTTACCCTAATGGTGAAGAGTGAATGTGTCAAAACATATCATCCTAAAAATCTAAACAAAGTCTATGTGTATTACAAAGGGGTAATATATATAATCTAGGGGTCAAAACTAGGGCCGTATTACAAAGGTGGGTATTTTTATTCCCATCATTGTTGGAACAATACAAAAAGTCTTTTGCATAGCTAAAGGCATTGAGACATGGGAAGATGATAAATTTAGGGTTCACAAAAAGGATAACCCAACGTTTCTATTGTGTTGTCTCAACATATGGGTAATTATCAAGGACATTAAAGATGTGTATGGACCAATTAAGCATTTGAAGTCAGGTATATGTAGAGATCTAGTGAAATTTCTTACTAAAACATTCACATGGTAAGATGAAATGTCATGTGCAAAAAAATGGGTGTACCCGTGATCTCATATCTTCCATTCCAATGTTTATATCGATTGTGTCACAATTATAGAAAAACATCTAGATTCCACTTTACTGGGTAACATGAAATACCTACTATGCATTTTTCATCTATAGTCCATTGGAAATATTGTTGTCATTGATGTCAAAGACAAGGGAGACTACAAATGTCCAAGATAAAGATTGCAAGATGTAAATTGTTGGAAATATTGTTTTTTATTTTATTTTTGATGATCAGTTTGGATACACTATATTTGAAGGCATTTTTACTCTGAATACCTAGCTCAAATGGGAGCATAGGGTATATGGTTGAAAATCTTATTCCGAGACCTTTCCAATGATATATGACACTCCCTCTAACTCCTTAGGAATGAGGAGATATGAAAATTTTTGTCAGGTTAGCCCAACCATAAAGTACATGTCGACCCAACCAGGTTTACAAGTTGACCCCATAAGTGAATGTAGAAACACTATAAATACAAGAAAGATGTGTGCATTTAAAGCATATCCAAGCAAGAAGAGAAAGTACAAGTGTGCATAAGAGATTTGAGGCGTGCAAGACGATATGGTGAGTATTCTTGGGGTCTAAAGGTGCACAAGAGGAGTTTTCTTGGAGTTTTAAGGGTGTGCTATGAAGGAGTAAGGTCTATGATGTTGAAAAGTGCGTTGTTTTGAGGTTGTGGTGTTGCAGTCTGGAATGATATTCAGGGAATGATGCTATGAGTTTCCCTAGGACATGAGGGCTAAATTTGACTATGGTTTGAAGCTATGTCCGGGGTATGAAGCAAGGAGAGGCGCTAGATCATGAAAGTTAAGGGTATGGTGATGATGTGAAATGCATGAAGTATGAATCATGTAGGTGAAGTCAAAATTAATCTATGTATGAAGATCTTATATTGCTACCTATACATGTCTTATTGATTCGGTGCTCAACTGAAGAGATTGGTGTCTCTAGTAGGTTAGTGCCTACACAATATCTTGTTGAGTTGGTGCTTAAATGAAGAGATTGGTGTCTCTTGTAGGTTGGTTCCTACACAATATCTTGCTGAGTTAATTCTTAGTTGAAGAGATTGGTGTCTCTAGTAGGTTGGTGCCTACAAGATTTTATAAAGATAAGTTTTTGTGGTTTTATTCCACAAGGGTTTCCAAATTAAACTATGTATACTGTGATTTGAGTTTACATGCATTTACTATATTAAAGTTAATGAATGATTGATGCATGCTTATTTAAAGTAATTGGTATCTTATATTGATTCACCCCCCCTCTCAGTATAATCATAAGTTTAACATAATCATGTTTTCTAGATGTTAACAACTTCATTTCTATTAATAAACATTAAAAAGGACATGAAGAACAAGTTTCTATGGTCCCATACTTCTATAAAAAAATGTGGGCAAGAGAAATTCGATATAACTACCCCTTTTCCATCCATAAACTTCATTTGTCATCATATAATAACACTCTAGATGGAGAAGCAGGAAAAACATAATAAAGACACCGAGTAGAAAAGAAGGGTGATAGAATAGTCCAAAGCATAGTAACACAAGAACACGAGAAGGAGTAGAAGAAAAAAAGAATGGGATGCTGAGTAGAAGTGACAAGATGAGCATGTATGAAAATAAAAGGAAGTTGAGTTGAAGCGACAAGCTTAGCAGAAACAAAAAAAGCTAGAAGAAGCTAAGCAGAAGAAGAAATTCGAAGATGAAGGAAATACAAATAGATGCAAGTTTGATGATAAGGAAGATAGATAGAAGACAAAGTCAGACCCCCAAATTTGGGAAAAATGGCACAAGACCAATAGATACAACATCAAAGGGGAAATTCGATGATGACAACTGTAACGCCCCCAACCATCAACCCCACGGCCGGGCAACACTACTACGCAGAACATTCTCATATATATAACATGCATTAAATCAAATTAACACACTTAATGAAATTTAATGAACAATACAAGATACTCGAGTATTACTACTAACATTCAGACTTAAACATAATTAACAATAAATATCATTGCAACAAAATACATGATAATATTGCAAGCATCACAAACATGCATTTTAATTGAAATTAAACACATAAAGATACTTATCTTTGAAACTGTATTAACTCCACCAACTACGTGCAGACCTTCCATGAACCTCCCATCCTTAAACCATGCTTCTCATCACGCTCAACAATGGGTCACCCCTAAGCTGGGACCAAGCTCCACCCAAGGCAAGGGAATCTTATACTAGGCTGAGGTTACAGGAAAATTGCACAAAACAACCGGAAGGATTCTCTCTAGGAACCTTCTTATGCCCACTACTCATAGACTCTCATTCCCCACATGCCTATTCCACCTGGGAGTATACACCTTCACAAGCACATTCCATCGGTGCTTCACCTCCCTCTCTGGGTCTCGCCAATAGGCCAAATCAAGAATTCTCAGAGCTTCGTAGCTGGTGCTGGACTCTCTTTGGGAGAAAACCACTTCCCAGTAGACTCTCTCACCTAAAGAGAGATGCTCATAGGCCTGACTACTTGCCTCTTCTACCGCGAGCCTGACAACCCAATTCTTCAACCAGGTTTCAACTCAATTCCCGCAAGTTCAGGACAACAACAACAACAACTTTCGGTTAACTCACAAGTGACAACAACAACAGGAAAATTGGGTGTGGACGTCCAAAAAAAATGGCAACAGGACACTAAGACACAAAAAGATTCAGGTAACACTGGTTTCAGGATGTGCGGCAAGAAATCCACGCAGAGGTCGAACGCAGACTCAATGATTCAGATAGAGGTTGCATCAGATGCTCAAGAAAACATCATAGGCTTTGGGTTTCAGAGTTGCGTACATGAATATTGCAAAGGCCCAATACAAAGGACACATGATTCACGAAAATACAACGGTCGGCTTCTGGGTTCTCGTTTTCAGGGTGCGTGACAAGAAAATTAAGAAGAGGTTGATGATGGAGGCCAAACACATAGACCAGAAAGAATTCATGGTTTCAGACAGTCAACGACAGAATGGAGGATGAATCCCCATCATGACTCAATTCTTGGGTTAAATTGCATGTGCCTGGGTCAACACATGTCTCCCATGAAGCTGCATGCCCTCCATCAAGTATGTGTTCCCTTTTGCACATGTTAGAGATGCATGCGTTGCCTCTCTCAGGACTTAGGATAAAAACATGTTTGTCACACAGCTTTGGAATAATAATAAAATATTATTCTCAAGGACTTAAGCCCCTAAGATTAGCCCCTCTTTCCAACCTTTCAACCTTTTTTTCCCTTACCCATTACGTGGAAGCTTAGTCCCTCATCATTATTTCTTTGGGGTTGGTCTGCACGCAACGATGTTTAACCTTTATAAATGTTCTACATATTACATATACAAAAATAGGCTCCTGGCCTTTAACAGTTAGTCTCTCCGGCCTAATAAACACATAAGCCCACCAACTTATCAATACTTGGCTCACCAGCCTACAAAACATGATTTACAATTCATAAACATGATTACAACATGGCTCATCCTTAGGGATATTACAATCCCCTCCCCTTATTTTTGCACTGTCCTCAGTGCAACTTTTACACAACATCAACAAGATTTTCAAAATATTCAAAAAGATGCGGGTATTCTTCCCACATATCATCTTCATGTTCCCATGTCACGTCCTCAGGACCATACCAGGTCCACCGGACCTTTACAAGCCCTATGGCTCGATTCCGTAGCTGTTTTCTTTTCTAGTCCAATATGCGCAATACAAGATGCACTTGCATGATAGCTTCTTGCTCCACTTGAATCACATTCCAATCAATTACATGATTAACATCAGGTATATATTTCTGAAGCAATGAAACATGAAATACATTATGTACAGTCATGGATGCAGGTACTGCAAGCATATATGTAATTGGACCAATCCTTTCTAGGGTTCAAATGGCCCACAAAATCTAGCTGCCAACTTGGCGCAGTTTCCCAGATTCAGGGAACTTATATTGGCTTTCACTTTTAGAAAAACATGCTCTCCCACTTTAAACTCTCTGTGGGTTCTGTTTTTATTAGCATAACTTTTCTGCCTGTCTTGAGCAACTTTCAAATTCTGCTTAATTTTTAGCAATTTTTCTTCCATTTCCTTGAGAACTCTGGCCCAACTACTGCCCTATCAACTGGATTACCCCAGCTTACTTGAGTATTGCACTTTCTACCATAAATTGCTTCAAATGGGCTCATCTTCAATGATGCTTGATACCCATTATTGTAAACGAATTCTACCAAATGTAGGTAGTCTTCCCATTTCTATGGTTTATCCATCAAATACATCCTCAGTATGTCTTCTATTACTTGATGCACCTGCTCTGTCTGCCCATCTGACTCAGGATGATGGGTTTTACTGAAGTTCAGATTCATTATGAACCCCTTGAATAACCCTTTCCAGAAATTTGAGGTAAATTCTAGGTCTCTGTTAGACACAATTGTCTTGGGAATACCGTGCAATCGTACCACTTCCTTCATAAAGATGTTGACAACATCCGCTGCCTTGTGAGTAGTCTTTAATGGAATAAAATGGGCAAATTTCGTAATCTTGTCCACTACCACCATGATTGCATCATGTTGCTTGCCGGTTCTGGGCAATCCTGTGATGAAATCCATTGTCATTGCCTCCCACTTCCACTCACGAATGGGTAAAGGGTGCAACAACCCTACTGGGTGCCTGTGCTCAGTTTTAACCTTCTGACACTCCATACATCTAGCGATGTATTCAACAATCTCTTTCTTCATACCTAGCCAAAAGTAATGGCTCTTGACTGCTGCCACAATTTTCTAATATCCAAGGTTCCCAACATAAGGCACATTATGCATTTCATGCAAAATCACAAGTTTCAAATCCTGGACATTAGGTACATAAATTTTGTTCTTGTACAGAAGTATTCCATCAGTTTCTAATTTATAATTCTCCACTTTCTATGGCATCTTACCTTGTTGTATCTTTGCTACCAAATCCCTGTACTGCAAATCTATATTTGCAACCTTCAAAATTCTACTTTTAATATCAGTTCGGTACATGCTAATGGTTGTAGCATGTAATTCGTGTACTCTCCTGCTGAGTGCATCAACCACTTTATTCTCCTTTCCTTTGATATGCTTGATATCAAAATCGTACTCACAGAGAAACTCCAACCACCTACTCTGTCTAGCATTCAAGGTTGGCTGATCAAACAAATACTTAAGACCGTTATGGTCTATTCTCAGTTTGAACCTCCTTCCCATGAAGTAATGCCTCCATTTCTTTAGAGCGTGTACTATGGATGCCAACTCCAAATCATGAGTGGCATAGTTCTTTTCGTGCTCTTTCCACTTTCTAGATTCATAACAAATTATGAATCCATTATGACTGAGGACTCCTCCTAGTCCTTCTTTGCATGCATCTGTGCACACCACAAAATCTGCATTTGGGTCTGCAATCCTTAGGATTGGAGCACTGGTTAACAATTGCTTCAATTGTTGGAAGCTTCTCTCACAATTCTCTATCCACTAAAACTTCTTCTCCTTCCTTAGCAAGGAAGTGATAGGGTGAGCTATCCTTGAGAACCCTGCAATAAAACTTCTGTAATAACCAACTAGACCCATAAAGGATCTGACTTCTGTCATGTTCTTTGGCACTGACCAATCTTTGATGGCCTCAATCTTCTCAGGATCTACAACTACCCCATCCTTCGAAATAATATGACCCAAGTAATGGATCTGCTCCTGATAAAATGATCACTTGCTCAACTTGGCATACAATTGGTGCTCTCTTAGAACCTACAACACCATCCTCAGATGACGTTCATGCTCTTCCTTTGACTTAGAATAAACCAGAATGTCATCCTGGAAGACTATGACAAACTTGTCTAGATAGCCTCTGAATACACCATTCATCAGGCACATAAAAACAACAGGTGCGTTTGACAACCCAAACGACACCACTGTGAACTTGTAATGACCATACCTTGTTCGAAAGGTGGTATTGTTGATGTATTCATCCTTTATCCTTACTTGGTGATATCCCAACCTAAGGTCTATCTTTGAAAAATATTCGCATCCTTCAACTGATCGAAGAGGTCATCAATCCTCGACAGAGGATATTTGTTCTTTACAGTTACTTTATTCAATTGTCTAAAATCGATACACAATCTCAACGTCCCATATTTCTTCTTCACGAATAGGATCGGGGCTCCCCAAGGTGACACACTTGGGTGTATGTACCCCTTCTTCAAAATCTCTTCAAGCTGCAATTGTAGCTCTTTTAGCTCTGGTGTACTCATTATGTAAGGAGCTTTTGACACAGGAATTGCTCCATGTATCAAGTTTATAGAGAAGTCAATATCTCTTTTCGGGGGTAATCCGGGTACCTCCTGGAATACATCTTCAAACTCCTTTAGTACCGCATGATCTCCAATATTTGAGACCACATCCTTAGATATTTCCTCCACATGGGCTGCAAATAATTGACAACCTTTTCTGTAGCACTTCTTCAGCTGCATTGCTGATATTTCTCTGATAGCAACAACTCTAGGAATTCCTTGGATTGTTTTCTAATTTCTTTCCTCATCCAGGCAAGTGAATGACTTATTACGACAATCCAAGATGGCATGGTGTTGGTCCAACCAATCCATCCCAATTAGACAGTCATAAGAACCTAAAGGAAACATATTCAATTCAACCATTGTGCTCAGTCCATTCATGTCCACTAAACATGACTTAATTAACTCAATGACTTTTCTCTTGGTTCATGTAGCTAGATGCACTAACCAAGACTTTTCATGTTTGTTTCTAGACAATTGCAAACTTTCCACCACTCTAGGATCTATATAACTATGACTTGCCCCTGAATCAATTAAAATAATGAAGGGATGGTTATTGATCATACCTTCCACTTCAATCGTGTGCGACTGATATTCATCTTGCTTATTGTCCAGGGCTACGTAGATCCTTGGCATTCTACTGCCCATGTCTTCCACTATTTCAGCTTGTTGAACATTATGGACAACTCTCACTTTACCATTTTTATCGGGACAATCCCTGCACTTGTGGTTCCCCTGACAACCCCAACACTGAATGGGCGTTTGTCTTGGCCTTTGTTCCCCTACGTCGACCATTCTCGGCTCTCTAAATGATGGCTATCCTTGAGGACTATTTCTGAAAAAGGGTGGCTTAGTTCCCTTCTTCCTCTGATCCATCTGGAATTTCTTCTTTTCTTCCCAAGACTTCCGGAAGGTAGGCTTCTCTCTTTGCTGCTCATATAAGCATTTCTCTCTTCTTATTGTTCCTTTCATAGTCTTAGGGTCATCATACTGAATCTTTTCACCAATGGAATGTGGCAATCCACTTAGATACCTATGAATCTTGACAGTCTCATCTTTGATGAACATAACATACTTCAACAATTCTAAAAAATTTCGTTCGTATTCATCAATTGTCATGCTGCCCAGCTTTAGTTCAAAGAACTCTTTCATCTTTCTAACATAATATCTTTTAGTCAAGTATCTCTTCTTGAAATACCTCTTGAATTCTCTCCAAGTGATATCTTTCTCTCTAATGTGTTGTACCTGCACAAGCTGATCCCACCACATGGATGCTTTTCCTTTCAGTTGATACATCACAATTCTTCCTTCTGAGTGAAAGGAATAATTCTACAGTTGGAAATATTTTCTCATGCCAAGCAACCATGTTTCAACATCTTCCTCCTTCTTATGTTCTCAATCAAACGTAGGAGGCTTAATCTTGTTCATTTCGCCCTTCAGTTCATCTACTCCAGATATCCTATGCTTTCTGGTAGGAGATGGGCTTGAACTTCTGCGTGCCTCCTTATTGGAGTGTTTTGGGGAGTGACAACGATGCCTGCTAATACCTCTTGATCTTCTTTTCTTCTCAGGGATCCTGTGACTCCCTATTTTTCTTGAGTCACTCTCCTTATCCAATTTATTTTCGATCCTTTCCAGGCTCTTCATCAACTTTAAGTTGAATTCTCCCTGCTGTTCCTTAGCTTTCATGAGCTTTCTACTATCTGCTCGGTGATTTTGGGAATCTTTCGACAATTGTTCAATGATTTTCATCATATGCCCTTCCTTATCTAACTCTTCTCCATGTCCATTGGAGTTCGACCCTTCAACTCCCAAATGAACATCCATTCCTTTTGCTTCATTCTCCGAACTGGAAGCATTCTGTATCTCCTCCATTTCTTTGCACTCAATGGCAACTCTATTTGGTTCTGGCACTCATTAAACTTTTGCAAACACAATCTGTAGACAACTGGAATTTGTCAGGTCATTATTCCTTAACAAATTCCGCAACATTCATAAACAAATATGATTACAGAAAACTTTTAGTTTTCACTCTCTGTGATTCTCGTTCAATTAAGAATCCCCGCATATTTCTTCTTTCAGAGCTATGTTCTACTAAGTTTTCAAGCACTAGCCCCTTTCTCTCAGTCCCCAACCCATGCAACCATGGTTCATGACCAAGCACTAGATCAATAAGCGCGTACTCGAGCCTTTGGCCTCCAAAATTTTCAAAGAACAATACGACAATCACTCAGAGTTCCAAGTTACCGAACTTGTGCAATAGGGTGAATCAGTGGTCCACATCTACCCAACATCCAATGGCTGTCACTCGTTGTGTAACCTCAGTTTTCTAATTTCTGGGACCTCGGGACTTTGAAAGATTTCACATCCACACACCCCGAACCATTAATCTCCAACACTCCCATGCCACCTTAGGTGATGTTATTTCGTTACATCACTTAACGTTTTCCCAATTGTGGGGGCATGCAATAGTGGTTTGGAGTAACCCGCCTTTCATCCTGCAATTCTCCTGACACTAACACATAACTCCTCAGTGAAACCGTAGTTTGGATTGCGGGACCACCTTGGAGAATTAGCTTCTGTACAACTTGGGTCCTTGCAATGCCTTTTGGTCGTTGATCTTAATGTATCGTGATCAACTCCACTATGGGTCCTCCAACATTTAACTACATTATGTAACCTCGGGCCCCACTAACCCTTCTCACACAGGATGCCACATGGCGGCATACTAGTGACTAATACATGGCCCATTTAGATGGGTGACATTCGTCACGTTCCAAATGCCATTTCAACCTTCCACGGTTCAAAATCCACTTACACTTGGCACGCAACCCATGCGTCCACATCACCTCCAGGTGACATCATCATGACTCACCACTTTGACTCTTCAGGCTTCGAGATTTTAAACTCCTCCACACTCACCTTTGCCCGAAGCACTTTCTCCCAGAGTTCACGATCTACCGACGCGTGTCCTTCGCAATCAGACGATTTCGATCTACTTCGGGACTTCGGGAGTTTGTGCCTTAGCGCATTTCACTTCTCCCAATTGCTGAACTCCAAAAGGCTTCCAAGATAACCTTCCTGCACCTTCTTCGGATATGACAGTTGTAAAGGACTCTCCTTTTTCCCAAACAGATCCTATGGCTCTAACACCCCAAGTGTTGAGCATTCTCTCTTTGTGGTCAAATACAACGTCGACTGCGGTTTTATTCTACTGCTACTCCTCATGATCTTCATAACACGACCAAGTAACCCGTTGGCACTCAAAAACATTATAAGGTTTGAAATTGGTTCCATCCGAACACCATTTCCACTCGAAAACTTGGGTCCAAAGACCAGTTATCCGACCCATCCAGGCAAAACGTTGAAACTATGGCTCTGATACCGTATTGTAACTTCCCCGACCATCAACCCCACGGCTAGGCAACACTACTACGCAGAACACCATTGAGCAGCTTACTACTCTGTGAGAACATTATCATATATATATGAGAATGTTATATATATATATATATATATATATATATATATATATATATATATATATATATATATATAACGTACATTAAATCAAATTAACATACTTAATGAAATTTAATGAACAATACAGAATAATCCCGATATTACTATTACGGACTTAAACATAATTAACAATAAATATCAATGCAAAAGAATACATGATAATAATGCAAGCATCACACATACATGCATTTTCAATTAAAATTAAACACATAATGATATATGGTAAGAGAGCGTAGTAGCTCCACCAACTCGTCGCGGACGCTACGAACTCCCCAACCTTGAACCGCGTTGCTCATCAGCTCGGCGTTAGGTCACCCCCGAGCTAGGATGAAGCTCCACCCAAGGCAAGGGAATATTAATTTAAATGGGGTTACATGGAAACTACACATAACAACGGAAGTTCTCTCTAGGAGCCTTCTTATGCCCTACTCATAAACTCTCATTTCCCCACATGCACATTTCCACTGGGGTATACACCTTCACAAACCGCAGTCCATCGGTGCTTCTGCCTCCCTCGGGTCTTGACAATGGGCAGATAAATTCTCGAGCTTCATGTCTGGTGTTGGACTCTCTCTGGGGAGAAAACCACTTCTAATAGACTCTCACATGGGAGAGATGCTCATAGGCTTGACAACCCATATCTTCTACCACGGGCCCGACAACCCAGTTCTTCAACCAGTATTCAACTCAATTCCCACAAGTTAAGGATAACAACAGCCATGATAGCCTTTGGTTAACTCACGGGTGACAACAAAAACAAGAAAATTGGGTGGACATACAAAAGAATGGAAATATGCCACTAAGACACATCATGGTTCGGGTAACATCCCGGTTTCAAGATCGCGTGACAAACGAAATCACGTGGGGTTCAGCCTTGGTCAGCGGTTCAAAGAGGGATTGCATGCGGCTACCGAAAACATCCGCGAGCTTAAAGGTTTGGTACGTGCATGAATGTTGCAAGGTCAATACATAGGTCACATGATTGAAAATACTGCCGTGCGGCAGGTTCTCATTTTGAGTGTGACAAGACAATTAAAGCGAGGTCGATGATGGAGAGCCCAATTACATAAACCATTGAAATTCACGGTTTTACCGGACAAAGCGGCGACATAATGGAGGATGAATCCCCATCACGACTCAATTCTTGGGTTAAATTGCATGTTCACAGGCGATACGTAATAAGCCCATGGTACTGCTCCACTGAGTATGTGTTCCTTTTTGCACACATTAGATCGCATGCATTGCCTCTCCGGGGACTTAGGATAAAAACATGTTTGTCACACAACTTTGGAATAATATTAAAATATAATTCCCAAGGACTTAAGCCCCTAATATAAGCCCCTCTTTCCAACCTTTCAACCCTTTTTTCCCTTACCCATACAGTGAGCTTAAAGTACCCCATCACTCTTTCTTACATTGGTTGATGCGCCGCGCCCAACAATGTTTAACCTTTATTAATGCATATTAAATATACAAAAATAGGCTCTCCAACTAATAAACAAATAAGCCCACCAACTTATGAATACTCGGCTCACCAACCTACAAAAACATGATTTACAGTTCATAAACATGATTACAACATGGCGCGTCCTTGGGGATATTACAACAACACCTAGCTTGGACTAAAAGAACCATATAGAGTTGAGGGAGGAGAAAAAGATGGGCATAAAAGAACAAGTGGAATTATACACATGGATGAACATTAATTGAATTGCAGATGGTATTGCAACTAAATGCGCTCAACACAAATTATAATGAATATCCTCTTGATATTTGAATTTAAGTGCATCATACATTATTTTTTTGAAGAAGAGTAAAGAAACAAAGTTTTTTTTATTGTATGAAGGGCACAAAGACAACCATTTTCAACGTGGTAATTTCCAAAGAAGAGAAAAAGGTGAAGGTATAATTCTAGATTCATTTTGATTAAGAGACACAAGTATGTTGGAGGATGTTATCAAAATTATGAGAGTAACTATAATCCTAGATTGCTCATGGAATTCATTGACTACCACTTTGAAGCCTTCAATAGAGGAGGCTTGACAATGCTTCTAGTTATTGCACCAAATGATCGATAATATTTATCTAGACTTAAATACTAAGGTTAATAGAAGGATAGTTGAATAAAGGACATTGGGAATTATATTGGACTTAACTAGAGATGCAATATCTATAGCACAACTCCAAAGTGGAAGTCCTATTAAGGAAGAAATTAGGCAACATTTGGAGCCTATTATAATGAATATCCTCTTGATATTTGAACTAGGGTACGCCATACATTATTTTTTTGAAAGAGTAAAAACAAAGTTTTTTTATTGTATGAAGAGGCACAAAAGACAACCATTTTCAACGTGGTAATTTCCAAAGAAGAGAAAAAGGTGAAGGTATACTTCTAGATTCATTTTGATTAAGAGACACAAGTATGTTGGAGGATGTTATCAAAATTATGAGAGTAACATATAATCCTAGATTGCTCATGGAATTCATTGACTACCACTTTGAAGCCTTCAATAGAGGAGGCTTGACAACACTTCTAGTTATTGCACCAAATGCTCGATAATATTTATCTAGACTTAAATACTAAGGTTAATACAAGGATAGTTGAATAAAGGACATTGGGAATTATATTGGACTTAACTAGAGATGCAATATCTATAGCACAACTCCAAAGTGGAAGTCCTATTAAGGAAGAAATTAGGCAACATTTGGAGCCTTCAATTGGAATATTAGGTGTTTTGGAACTAATGTTAGAAGAAATTAAATAAATTTCAAGGAAACTGTATAAAACATGGCACAAACAAGCACACAAGCTTCATTGGAAAGCTAAAGTATGGTTATCAAGAATGACCAACATTGGGTAGAAGAATGAAAAATATCAATGGAAGATCGAAGACAACATATATTATTTAGTGGAGTAACTCATTGTATTCCCTATGATAGGGTTTTCTATCCCCATTTTGTGGGATAACTAAGGAGATTATGTCTCGAGGCTCTCATGTTGCAGATATGGAGTGCCAAGAGACTACATGACCAACAATATCCACTTGCACAGATGGAGATCCTTTTCACCACCACAGAGGTCAGGATTTTCAGATGACATCCACCATACTAGCTGACTTCCGAGAGGCACTGGGCCTTGCTCCATGAGGTAAAATTCAGGTTTTATGGTGAGTTTTATTTCAATATTTGAGGCATTTGAGTATGTTGTATCTTATATTGCTTTAGATTTCATGACATATTCTTGGAGATTATGCATTTTTCCCCGTTTCACCTTGGTGGTTGACATTGTTCCCTAATAAGTGGTATTCCTCGGGAATGGGTTTGATACTAGGAACTCCCTTGAAGATCCATCGTACCATTCCCAACCATACTTACCACTTTCCATCACTTAAACCCCCCTTTTCCTTATCTCTTGGGATTTTAGGGTGTATTGACCCAAGAAGGGGTTGTCCCTCATTCTATGGGAAGAAGGGGTTGAAGGCCCAAATGGATTGTTGTTAGGTAAATGATAAAATCCTATTTATAAACCTTCCATATGCTTTGCCCAGGGATTCCCCAAGAAATAAATGAAACACTTATCTGTAAGAAAATGGGGACCCACACGAATAAATGTTAGAATTATTAGGGGGTTAGTTGAAGGATAGGAGTTCTTATCACGAGTCGTTCTATCATGATCATGGGTATCTAGTGGTATGACATTACCATCATCTAGCCACCAAGACAGGGTAGTGGCTCTCATTTTCACAATTGAGAGAAAGGGGGTCTCACACTATTACATATGACCAAATTTCCCACGGTTTTTCATTGGTATTTCCACACTTATCCGTCGCAATTTCCATGAAAGAAAAGACTATTTTGCATCACTATATCCACGAACCAGGTGTTCGTGGAAACAATGACTAAATCAGCCCTCCACATGTCATCATCATCAATATTGGTTTACCTTATAAATCATTGCAATACTGTCGAAACTTCGTCACAACAAGGACCAAAAACCGTGCCAATGTAAAATAAACTATGGAAAGTTGCGATGCAAAAGCATGGAAATAGAGACAAAAATTGATGGTAGAGACAAAACTTACGACACAGATGCTATATGTTCGATGCAAAACCGTTGCAAAGTGCAATGAACTGTGGAAAGTTGCGATGCAAAAGCGTGGCAATAACGACGAAAATTGATGCAGAGACAAAACTTACGACGCATATGCTATATGTGCGAAGCAAAACCGTTGCAAAGTGCGACGAACTTGCGTTTCTATTGCCACAGTTGTTCCAATTTTTTTTTTACGTTGCGACGAACTATCGTCAATATTGTGACGCTTCCTTTAAGTTTAAAAAAAAAAAACTACATGAGATATGGTAATACCATATTACAATGTAATATGGTATTGCCATATTACATTTCTTATCATTTATTTCTCTAGCAATATCTTTATGTGCTTTTGCAAAGGATCAATTTTGATAGTGAACTTTAGCTACCCTTGAAATTAAGATAAACCAAAAGTGCACCATGTTCTAGGTTCTACATGCATTTATTTACTTGTACAACGAATTATCAATATTAATTAATTATAACATGCAAATGTGGCATGTTAGTTCCTCCATGTTTTAGTAGAGAGTGACTCCACTTTCTCAACAAGATGCAAGAAGTTCTTTTTAAAAACAACTTAGGATAGTGATTTGTCCCGAGTGGGATGGTGACCTTGTCATTCAACAAGATAGGAAGTAATTCATTGATGACAAGTGTAGCACCTGTGAAGGTCCACTAGTGTATGGATATTATCTGCTAAGTGGCAGACTTGAACTTCCTCTTCCAGAATAGATGGCTCATATAGCTTGAGATGATTGACATAAATGATATTATGGATGTCTAGCAAGGAAGGGAAATACTAATGACAACCATTGTCATTAATATACTGAAGAACAATATAGGGACAATAGAAAATAGGCTTGAGTTTTTTATGATGCGACCCCTTAAAACATTGTTTGTCCATATACAACCAAAGTCAGTCACCAATTTGAAACTAGACAAAGTCTTGATGGTGATCCTAGAGGGATTTATAATGAACTAGGGAGGATTGAAGGGCATTAGTAACCAAAGAATGACTGCTAGATAATTTATGAACAAAGGAGATTCTATACATTTTACCTCGCCTTATAGGAACTTCTATCCATAAG
>SNQJ01S0073939.1:55729-85822 GCA_010110895.2 Picea sitchensis | reverse complement strand
GTCTTCTAAACATGATATTGATACAAGATTCTTTTCTAAACCAGGTACATATAAAACATTGCTTAAGTGAACATGATTACATGATTCCAACTTGATAGAGGCTTGTCCAAATCCTTCGATGGGGTAAGTGCTTTTGTCTCCAAGCTCCACTTTGTACAATGTCTTTCTCTCATTTAGATTTGAGAGTCTGGTTTGATCTCCCATCATGTGCCTGGAAGCTCCACTATCGATTATCCACATGTCATCTTCAATCGTCCCGGTAAGTGTTGAGTAGTGTAAAAGACTGATTGTTTCACACATGTCTTCGGTTGACTGGTAACTAGTCATGCCTTGATCCAAAACTTCAACTTCATCATTTATGTCTTCTGAGAGAGCCAAGAGGTGTGTTGAGTTAGGGCACATATGAATATCTTCTTCTTAGGCAAGATGCTCCATCACAAGGTGTCGGATCAGAGATTTAGGGTTTCTACAACTACTTCTGCTAGTAACCCTAGCTGCAGTGTTTTGGAAGCTTCTCCTGCTAGTAATCCTAGCGACAGTTCCCCAACGAGCTCAATATCTAGCGGCTATGTTTCCTTCCAACGTTTTAGGATGACTGAAGGGAGTGTGGGCCCATAACTTGTTAGAATATAGAAGATTATGCTTGTTTTACCATTGATGATACCCTCGTCACTCAACCATATGCCAAAGCCACCCTCCAAGCACCTTGACCTTGACAAAGAAGAGAATCCTGGTAGCAATCCAATAGCCAAGAGAGGCTAATGCACCAAGCAAGAATAGAAACCAAGCTGATCAGATAATACCACCCAGAGGATAGCGCACACCTTCCCAGAAACTTGCGCACAAGATGCTACTGCACATGCGTAGATCCAGTTCTCTCTGCAACTACTGAGATGTGAATAATGAGAACTGGAACCCTATATTTATAGTAGTCTGGGCAGTTTTACTGGGGCCAACTTCTCCTCCTCGGTACTAATAAATTCATATTAAATATATTTCTTTAGCCGACAACTTGCCTAGGGTTTCCTTCATTTCTTTGCTTCCTTCTGGAGTATCATAGGTCACAATAGAGGTTCATACCTCCCGAAGCTACCATAATATTAACAGTAACGACCCTAATATTTTCAATTTTCTCTAAGTTGATCACTTCTCTCTTTACCTCTATCATAGATCATTTTTTTCCCAAGCCCTCAGTCAGACGTCTAGTTAATTGTTCACAAAAACCACAGGCATACGCACAAGTGAAACACTTAGAGTGAGCCAGTATGGACTTAAATAAAGAAAAAGGTAGTTTTAGCCTTTAAACGATGAAGATCCAATCAGGATTATCAATCGATGGATCACGTTCTTTCGAAAGGTCAAAGTTGCATGAAGGTTAGCGCCAGAGAGGGCCCGAAATAAAAGGTCGAGCACAGATTAAATCTGGGTTGTGGATCTCATTGGGAGAGATCAACGATGGAAAATTATCACAAGAATCAAGAGTTCGAAATGTTGTTAAATTTTTTCGTCGAGGATCTGAAATCCTGAAACCCGAAATCAACATGAGTCGTTGATATTGAAGGGGTCAGGTGTCATCTAATCCAAGTATTCGGGGAAATGAGCTTAGGGATAATTTAAGTGAGGAATTCATGAAAGTCTCTATGTGCCAATTGTTGATGTGTTGATATGTAAAAGTCCTGAAACCTGGGATTCGTGGGAGCCGTATGATCTAGCGGGGACATGTGGTAGTGGATTAAGAAATATCATGGAACTGGGTTTCAGGTGTTTTTTTTTTAGCCACAGGAAAATATTGTGAAGTGAAAAATCGCGAAATCAATATAGGCCATCCAAACCAGAGGATCACGTGGCACATGATCAAAGATTTCACAGTTTCATGGATCGGGAATTCTAAAGTCTAACATGTAAGAATCCTCGAAAGGAGAAATCTTGAAATGCCTTTGGATATAGGTGCTAGGTCATAGCCCATGGTCATGTGAAAGTAAGGTTTAAAAGAAGCATCCAGCCCCCATTCGTGTATAGAGGACTATTTTAGAGTTCAGAGGAAGCATCGCAGCCGTTGGTTGAGAAGCAAATTTGATTGTTGGTCAGATAAGCGATTTCGTCGATTCTGATATCGGGAAATTTGAAGGTGAGCCATATGAAAACCCCCAAAACATGAAATGTCAGGATGTCATTAGCACAGGGTCATGGCCCTGGGTTACATTGAGGAGGGGCTAGAGGAAATGAGTCTAGATTCCCAACCTTGGAGGGTAGGCATGTGGTCGTCCCTTGATCTTTTCGTCTCGTCCACTCTCTAGGGAAAATAAGTTAATGTAAATTGAGAAGGTGGTTCAAACCTCGGCTCAATCCATAAATGGAAGGCATGGAGGTTTTGGAGTGGTCAGCCTGTGGTACCCCTGTGGACGAAATTCCCTGCCAGAGCCATAACTTACCTGATCTTCCGTCTGACAGAGGAGTGAAAGTTAAGCCTAACAGAAGAATACACAAACTGAAATATTTGATTTCTATAGCCAGGTCACACTCCTGGTGTTGGCAGGTTGTTCTGAGTATGAATACTCAATTTTGATATTTTGAAAAGGGTCGATGGTAGAGCAAAGCTCTCGTATTGTAAAGTTTTAGTACACCCTCTGGCTTCTGGTTATGTATCTGTATTTGAGACTTCTTGTTTAATGTAAGTCAACTTCCCTTCATCTCTTTGTATAAATTGTGTTAAAACACTTGGGCATGGGTGATCCAGTCGAGGGTAGTTACATTTCTGTGATGTATCTTTGATCACAGTAACATCGCCACCAGTTTTAATCATCTTCTCGTGTTTTCTTTTCCCTCTAATACTAAGAGCTCAGGAATGGATGTTTCGGTCGAGTTGTTGTGACTGATTTGGTAGTGTATGATTGATTTCAGAGTTGTTATATCAATTTTAGTTCCCTAAAGTTCATAATTCAAGAGGATCTTGAATTTGAATCTTTTCCTCCTTAGGCTGCTGGATGACTAGATGTCCCTAGCAGATCTTTTCACTCTTCTCAAGTTCTCCCCCCTACTTACCGCTATACCAAACTTACTGAATGAAGTTAGATCAAGACCTTACTTACTTGCGCTTTCCGACCCATTTTTCTGAGTTAAAGCGATATAATCCTGAATTTGCATCCATTAGACCACCTTTAAATTTATCTATTGTGACATAAAACTCTGATGGGTATCGGGCTTGCCTTTCCTACAATTTGAAGGGAGACTTCTGATGCTAACACAATGTACAAAGATATCTCAAATATCTAATAATATAATAGAAATGTATCAGAGATGCAACCATAAACACAAAGATAAATTAATACACAATTTTCTTTTAATGAGTGAAAATGTACAAAGTAAAAACACAGAGTGAAAGACTCACTAGAATGGTGGTAGATTATCTCTGAGAAGAGATGTGTCTGCTACTCGCATTCGCAAGAATATTATTTTAAAATGAGACTCCAAAGACATTTTTTATCATAAATAAAATCCAAAACCCTAACCCCGGAAAATGAAAAGCCAACAGTTTTGTGGACCCCGTTTTGGGTAGTTTGGTGTATCAACTTCTTAGGGGTGTAACTTTGGCATACGATCTATGTTTGGGGTGCATGATAGCTCATTGGAAAGGTATAATTGAGGAGATTCATTTAGAAGGATAAATCAAATACTTCAGCTATCATTGAGAATATAGATCCCAAAAACCCTTCATTTGGGCCCTCCAAATGGCCCCGAAAATTAAAAACTCCTAAAAATAGTAAATTACCAAAATTGCCAGAAAATTATTTTGAGCCAGTTGGAAAAGGTGAGTGACCCCTGATATCAACCTGGATCAATCCTCACTCCTTAGGAAGAAATGTTTTCCATTGTGTTGAGTGCCCGGGGGAGAGGGAAAAGCATTTGTTGAATCTTCATCTTGATGAGTTGCTTTCATTGTTGGAGAAGTTGCATTGCTTAGCTTGTTGAAGGTTGTCACAAACCTGTGGATGGAAGGGTTGGACCTTTTTAACTAGTATGGCTACATGAGATGCATGTGTGCAGAATGAATCTTTACACTTTGCTGCAATCTTTTCAACCTGCTTATGTTGGATGGAAAGTGCTTGGGCTGAGGCTCTAATGGTTGCAATATCCTTCTGTTCACCTTTTGAATAGATTGTGAAGAAGCTAAATTTTGTAGTATGAGATACTACCTTGTGGCACTTTTTAGGTGGAATAGTAGTCAGAACTACCTCTGGTATTCTGTAGAGATGAACCCCAAGAGAAATAATGACATTGCAGGGTCGAGATTCATAAACAACATGGCGCTTCCACATATATCGTGGCTCAAGAGAACATCACAAAAATTCAGTGGGGAAACATCAAATAATGCCTCATCCCTGAAGGGTTGGATGCCATATGACAATCGACATTACTGGATGAAACAAATATCTCGTCCCTGGAGAAGCCACCCGATGTTGTATGGCTATGGGTTTGGTGTTTTCGACAATCCCAACTATTTGACGACCTATGATGAGATGGGGTTCTTCTGGATTCCACTATCAACAATAAAATGTAGTGGGGTCCTCTTTGCCCACATCTGTGAATGAAAAAGGCACTCCCCCTCTTCAGGATTTGTTGGTTCTTCTAGTTGAGTTGTTTCAGTCGTGACAATAGTAGTGGGGTCTACGTCAATGATCTCTCTTTTACCATTATTTTCAGAATCAGATTCTGAATCAGGGTTTGGCTCCTTGTCTTTGATCTCGACCACCAATGACTATTTTGAGCGACATTCATCGGTGTTGTGCCAGGGGATTTTGTGGAAATCGCACCATTTTCAAGTGTCCTTCTTTATCTTCCCGTGAACCTTCTTTTCCTGTGGCTTGGAATGGTTTTCGGGAGACTGTTTGTTAGGGATGTCTTTATCATACTTTGGTTGTTGCATATTTGCAGACCCAAACTCTCGTTTGTTATGGTGCTTAAATTTCTGCTCAATTTTAACAACATATCCAAAAAATCCATTTCAATTTGGATGTATCTCTGTAGAGCCCCACAATATTTCAGAACCAAATGTTGTTCAGAGTCTTTGATACCCATATTGGTGCACAAGGTATGGAAGGTATTGGTGAACTCCAGAACTACTTGGCCCCTCTCTTTCCGCAATGTGTTCCATCTCATGTAATGGTCCTCATATTTTCCAACATGGTAATATTGTTCCTTTACCACATCCACACAAAAATCCCAAGTGGTCTCAACCCCATATATTCCAGATTCCTCTATGGAAATTCTTTCCCATTAAGTTTCACACCAATGTTTGACATGGTGGAGAGCCTTAAGGAGAGTGAAGGTTATCTTTTCCTTGTCGGAAAAATTATGAACAAAGAAATAACCTTCTAGTATATTTAACCATTTTTCTAAGGAATCCACATCTATCTGTCCTTCAAACAAGGGAATATCAAAATTAACTTGTACCTTGAAAGGAGAGGTACTTCCAAAGTGAATTCTTGATGAATATGCATCTGTTTTTATCGACATGCATTGAAGTATGTGGGAAAAATTCTTCATCATTTCGTCCCTCTGTCGTGTGAGAGCTTGCTCAAGCAACAGATTAATAGAATCGTCTGCTATGTAGTTTTTATTTTCATCTGCCATGGAGGTTTTATTGGACGTGTGACAGTGATTTTATTCAAGAGAGACAAGCTCGATACCCAAATTTCTATACTTGGACCTCGTCAGGTACATGCACTGAAAAACGATCAAGAGTAGCCTTCTCTGATACCACTGATCCAGATTATTTTCGGCACGAAATGAGAGTGGAGATATAATAAATAAATGTATAGAGATATCTAGGATATCCAATAATATAACATAAATGTATCAGAGATGCAACCATAAACACAGAGATACATTAATACACTAGTTTCTATCCAAATTGTACAAAGACTGTAAAAATACAGAGTGAAAGACTCATTAGAATGGTGGCAGATTATCTCTGAGAAGAGAATTTTCTGCTAATCATATTTGCAAGAAGATTATTTTACAATGAGGATCCAAAGGCCTTTTTCATCATAAATAAAATCCAAAACCCTAACCCCGGAAGATGAAAATCCAACAATTTTGTGGACCCCATTTTGGGTAGTTTGGTGTATCAACTTCCCGGGGGCATAACTTTAGCATACAATCTCCATTTGGGGCACACGATAGCTCGTTGGAAAGCTATCATCGAGGAGATTCATTTAGAGAAATAAATTAGAGAATTTTTCTACCATTGAGAAGCTAAATACCAAAAAACCTTCATTTAGGCCCTCCAAATGGCCCTAGAAGTTAAAAACTGCTAAAAATAGTAAATTACCAAAATTGCCAAAAAATTGTTTTGAGCCAGCTGGAAAAGGGGGGTGGCCACCTATATCCACCTAGATCAACTTCGTATTTTCATATATCCTATGTAGTTTTTTATTTGAGAGGGTTCCAGGCTTGATCCCTAGAGTAGATATTATTCCACACAGACTGCACGATCCAACCATGTCACGGTGGACCGATTTGATGAGGCGACTAGGAGGTGGTAGGGTGACAATCCCCTAGAATGATGAGTTATTTTTCTAGTGGTGTTGACAGTTCATAGCCATTGATGACTAATATTATTCTCAAATCGACTATAGAGGGTATCCAGATATTCCTTTTCCACCAAGTTCTTCCTACGATGATATTGGTAAGAAATGTTTTTACATATTTCATTTTTTTGTGTTTTTTAAAAAAGAATAAAAAACACAAATATTTGTGTATGGTATCAAGTATTAAAAAACATTTTGTCACATAGATGTAGGTCCGCAATGACCAGATGGATTCCCATGACATTGGCGGAGGAACCAGGGAGACGAGCATGCGGGAGGAGATGCAGAGAGAGTGTTGCAGAATGTGCATAGGAACCTATCTCGATTGATGCAAAGTATTCCTATGGTTCAAGTGGATGATCTTCCCAAGGCTATGTAGCAACATGTGGTGGGTGTGCCCCGTGCATGGTTGCGACTCTTCCAGCCTCTCGCAAATTCCATATTGTGATATCATGATATGAATCAGGCTCCATAGGCATAGATGCCATGGTCATATATATACCAACCATATATTTATTTTGACGGTGTGAACCCCATTTTGTACTATGACACCATATTTGCTGAAAAGATGAAATACAAAAAAATTGGTCTTCGACTTTACTTATATATGTTACAATGTGTACATGTATGAATTTGTTTTCTTTATTTTAGTTATGTGGAAAATGCCAATCTAAAACATAATTATCATATGCATCAGATACATGATTATAACTTCTAGGTATGTGATTATAAGTAATAAAATTAAAGTATCGTTCCAAAGTCGTACCCGTAGGAATCGTCGAAGTAGAGTAGGGTCTTTCACGTGGTAACTATCATTTAAATGACATACGAATAACTAGGATTCTAGGTGAACCTCCAAAGACCGAACACCATGTGAAATGGCATTGTGTAAAATCTCTATAAAGATGCTATACTCAACCACATTATTTGTTGATGGCTCCATACGGACGCCACCTAAAGACACCAGTTGCCCCTTGGTTGAGTAAATGACCCAAGAAATGGAATCCATGTTCTGTGTATGATGACTCACACCATCTGCGAATCCTAAGTAAACTGAAGACTTCGTTGTCATATTCCAACCAAGGGAAAACTTGATAAGCAAGTCGATGAAACAAAGGAAAATATGTATATACACTAAGATACACTAGTATACAAAATTTTATGCCCAATCTTGAGGGCTCAAGAGTAACACCTTTTAAGGTATAGCCCATGTATGGGCTCATCCAACATATTCCCTTCATAATCTTCCAATTCATAGGATCCTTTCTCTAAAACACATCGTACGATATAAGGACTGTGCCACATGGGGTTGAACTTTCCTTCCCCCAATGGTTCTTTGTCTTGGTCATACAGGAGAACCAAGTCACCCTCAACATACTGTCGAGGACAGACAAACCTATCATAATGAACCTTAACACATCATTTATTCTCTTCGATAGTCATAGAGGCATATCAGCATTTCTCATCTCGATGCTCTAGGTGCACAAGGTGTTATTCAAAATCAGATGCATCAGGTAGGAGCTCAATTTCTAGTTTCAGGGAAGGGATTTCACATTCAATCAGAAGGATTGACTCCACGCCATGTACTAGATGAAAAGGAGAAAAACCAATGGAAGTCTTTATCGAGGTTCAATATTCCCAAAGTGTATGCTAAATCATTAGATGCTAGTAAGATTTACTCTGGATGAAATCTTTTTGCAAGATGGTCTTGAGAAATTTATTCATCTCATCTACTTGTCCATTTTCCTAGGGATAATAAGGGGAAGAATGATCATGCTTAAACCCCAATTTTGATGCTAACTCCTTCATCATATCATTATGAAATTTACTTCCATGATCAGTGAAAATATCCTTTGGGATTCTGAACTGGTCTATAATTAGGTTGAATACGAATAATGTTGTCATATTACCATCGGATTTAACAGTAGGCATGGCCTGTTCCAATTTAGTGAATTAATCGATGACCACGATAATATGTTGATGACCCCCATCCGAAGTTGGGTTATAGTCCATAAAATAAACCCCCCACTTGATGAAGGGACCGATGGTGATGACTGGGTGAAGAGGGGCTGCATGGAAGCTCATTTTCTGCGCGAACACCTGGCAAGGGTGACACTTCTTGATTGCTTAAACACAATATTTAAAAATTGATGACCAAAAATAACATGCTCGAATTGTTTTTTGGGTTGTTGCAAGCCAAGATAGATGACCACCACAAGTCCCACTGTGGTAGTCATTGAGGACCGACTCAACTTCCTCATGAGTCAAGAAATGACACAAAATATTATCTACTCCTTGATGATACAAAGTTTCACCGATGATAAGGTATTTTTTAGCTTGATGACATACACCGTCGATCGTCTCTCGACAGATGATGGGACAACTTCAAGGTTTGAAAACAAATTAGAATATCTCTATACTAGGGGTATGAAGATGAGATAAGGAATATATGTTCATTCATGAACGAATCATCATGAATAATGTCCTCATCCAGTCGAGGGAAGTCTGATATCAACTCAGCAAAAACTAGCGATTTCTTAGACTTCGTCGAAGCAAAATTGAGATCAAATTCTTGCAAAATAACAATCCACTTATTGTATTTTCCCCCTATGATATTCCTGGTAAGTACATATTGAAATGGATTGATATCTTCAACTACGATAGTTTTTCAAAGTAATATATAATGTCGTAATCTTTGAACTGCATGTACAATGGACAAGGCTAGTTTTTCTATGAGAGAGTATTTAAGTTCAGGGCCGACTAAGTTTTGACTGAGATAGTAGAAAATGTGCTCATGTAGCTCATCGTCCTCCTAAACCAAAACCATACCAACCATCCCTTTGGACGTGGCGATCTAAATCAAATAGTCTCTAATGTAGTATGGAGGCTTCAGCAGAGGCTCTGATACCAAGGTTTTCTTAAGAGCATCAAAGGATTCCTAGGCTTGCTCATCCCATATAAATGCAGTATCCTTCTTCAAAAGATGCATGAAACCCTTAGTTAAATTGGCATAGTTCACTATGAACCGATGTAAGAAGTTAGCCTTCCCCTGTAAACCCTGAATTTGTCGCATGTTGTGTGGGGGAGGCAATTGAAGTATTGCCTCAACCTTCATAGAATCCACCATGATCCTATGCTCAGAGACTAAGAATCCTAAGATATGGCTAGAACTAACGCAAAAGATGCACTTGTGAGGTTCAAACAGATGCGATAGTAATGACATCTCTCAAATACTAATCGAAGGTGAGTAGAGTGATCTACTCTCTTGCGAGAGTGAGCAAAGAGATCATTGAGGTAAGATTCAACAATATGTTTGAGATCGTGAAAATAAAAGGTCATGGCACGTTGAAAGGTTGCTCTGGTATTTTTAAGGCTGAAAGGTATTTTTCGGTATGAAAAATTACCCCAAGAACAAATAAACGTCGGCTTGTGTTGATCCTCGGGTTTGATTTGAATTTGATTATATCCTGAAAATCTATCCATAAAAGAAAAAAATTTGTTTCCCGCGCACTCATCAAGAATCTGGTCGATGAAAGGAGTTGAGAATTTTTCCTTAGGATAAGCCTTGTTTATGTCTCAAAAATCCATACATACTCGGATGGTTCCTTGTTTCTTATTCTCGGGAATGAGGTTGGACACCCATTTGGTCAAGGGAATTGGGTAGATGCAACCAACATTAAGTAGCTTCTCTACCTCTTCCTTAATAGAAGAGGCCTTCCTAGTATTAACATATCTAATATGTTGTCGAATAGTTCTAGCATCCATATAAGTATTGATCTCATGTTTGACAATTTTGGGGTCGATCCTTGGCATCTCTTCGTACGACCAAGCAAATACATCATGGAATTGTTTGAACAGATCGGTGTAGATCTGAATTTCTTTAGGTGAACAATCCGCACAGATATATACATTCTCAATTTTGCTAGGAATTCAAGAGATGTCAATCGTGATGGTAGAAGAAATATTCACCATGTTTCCTTCGACATAATACCATGTGTATCTAGAAAAAACACACCATGACCAACCATATCACTCAAGGTAGATCTAAATTCATCTTGTTCGATCCTAAAACGTTATGGGAGAAAATAGGAGCGATGATGCATATCGTCCCAAGGCCTATTGGGACCATACATGGCCTCTAATATGTATTCGTCTGAAGGTAAAATATCCTTGAGGAAATCATGCGAACAAGACAATTGGGTGGCCCATACAAGCTCTAGAACGTGATCCTCCTCATATGTGTGCAAGGAGAAAATATCTCGGTCAACAATAGTGTTAAGAATAACATGATACACAACCTTTGTCGCTGAAAGTGGCATTGCTATCCCAATGTGTGACTGAACTTCACATGATATAGTCGAGGAAGGTAGGGTCCAAGAATCGTTGAAATATGAAGTACGAAAAGGAATGGACCTCATCGATGATGAAGACCTACTAGAAATGGCATGAATGTGATGTATTGGTGCCACGGAATCAAAGCTACCCATGAGAGAGGAATACATTCCAACACCAACATCCTTGGTTTCCTACCAATAATTTTCAATCACTAGGATTGAAGGTCCAACTGATGCATTAGGACTAGCATGCACAAAGGACAATTGACCAATCGTCACAATTTTCCCTTTGTGAGGAAAACATAAAGTTAGGAAAATAGATGACATGATTGCGGTCGTGGCATACGTCCAATTACACCCTAGTATTAAATTATATTCAAGGGGTGTATCAACCACCTCGACATCAACATCCACTATCTTTCCACCTAATTGGACTGGAAAAGAGAGAATAATTTTGTGGGGTCAAAATGAACATCCATAAAATGTGGTCAACATAGTCATAGATTGGGATAGATTCGGAGAGCTAATGGCTTTCCAATAGGTTAGGGACATCACACATGTCGTGACACCTTCATCAATTACAGTGTGTTTGATGGTAATTTTTGTGTATTCCACATGTATTTGAAAGGCCACGTGGTAAGACAAGACAGGCTTAAGATCCATGACGTCAAACTTAATAACCTTCGAGCCACATGGGTCTAGAGATCCTAAAGCAGATAACAAGGCATTCCTCTATGAAGGACACATTTTGAGAACCTCCAAAACTGACATCGCACAAGGGGTTTGACCCATATCTTTGACAATCGAATAGTTATGGGCATCTATGGCATTAGGATTGTGGGAAGAGCGTTTTAGTACTCCCTTCAGAATACGAGGTAGAGGTTTTGTCTTTTCAATCTGCAAGGGTGTTTCTAGAGGAGGGAGAGACTCTGGACCTATAACAGTCTATGAAGAACCATAATCATGAGATCGAGTGGCTACATCAATCTAATACTTGAGCATATTAACACATAGATGGCCACCTTCATGTGTGGAGGGGTTTTGACTCCTTCTTGATGTATTTTCGGTGTTAGAGGACCCCAAAGCCATGTGTTGATTATGAAGAAATGGATTGGTCAGTACATTGGGTGGTTGTGATAAGAGCCTCGAGGCCTCCTCAATTTTGAAGCATAGGTGGGTAAGGTGATCATCTTTACAAAGTTTACAAGGAAACTTCACCTTCCATTTTTCTTTCTTTCCCTCACCAACATTATTATTTGATCTATCATTTTTAGTGTCATCCTTGGATTTGTTATTATTTTTCCCACCCTTACGATTATGACCTCATCCTTTCCTTCTATTCCCTCTTGGTTGTTGGTTACCATTTGGGTTGGCTGATGACTATACATAATGCATGTCCGCCGACTGAGTGGGAGTGGAGGTCGAAGCCGAAGCTTGTCCTACTACAGATTGGATTAGAGATAAAGCCTTCAATTGGTTCATCACCAAGTCTATAGAATTAGAATTTGTAGAGCCTATGATGTCATTGGCATGAAGCTCGAGATTTTTTCTAGGCTCATAATTCGACCGTATCACGTCAAGAATAATTTCATACAACATCCTCAGATGTTACTCTAGATGTAGAAACATACTTTGAAATATAAGGCAATAAGGGGTTAAGGAACCACTCCAATAGAAATTTTGAAGGAATGTAGGATTTAATCAACCTCTTATGTCTACACCACTCTTGGATATGGTCCAAGATATGTGTGGCCTTATCTTGGCATAAGGCCAAAAAATTTTCTATGTCAACATCATAATGAATTGGCAGTTGGAAGTGGTTAATAAATACCAAGATCATCTAATTAAACTTTTTGTAAGTTCCCCCCGGTAGCTCAAAGTACCATTTTTTGGTGACCCCTATGAGGGTGCATTGAAATAGCCTCAAATGAATAGAATCATTGTTAAGGGAATTGGATGAGCACCAAAGATGAAAAGTAGTAACATGATCACCTGGATCCTCATCAGTATTTCCCTTGAATTTTAGAATGTACAAAGGAATCTTGGTGGGGATCGGGGGCCATGAAAGATCATGATGCATCAGGTCATTCATTAATCTCAAAAAATATGGAATATTAAGCATGTCCATAAAAGGGAGTCTAGGTTGCAGTGTTTGAGCCCATGCTCCCGGGAAATATTGGTGTTGAGGGATTGTAGGCCATCCAGGGTTCTGGTATATATACCATGGCCCTATCTGGTAGGGTATTATCCTCCTCCAAACTGATTCATAAGAGGTTATATGAGCACCATACCTGTAGGGGTGGGATAATGAGGGCTATACACATTTCTCTGGGCTGGAGGATCTCCAGGATGGGGGTTTCCCATAGAGTGACACTGACTCCCTCTAGGTGGAAATTTGGAGGATCTATATGGTTTTGTCATAACAAATGTGGTTTTTGGAATCGACATGGAGGAAGATGGGGGAAAGGATGAAATATAGGAAGTGACTTGTCCGCCAGGTTGAGTACTCCATCTAGGAGCATTGAGACTAAGATTAGACCCAGAAGGAAAATGAGTTTGGCCTCCCACTATAGGATTCATTTGGGGAATATGACCTCCACCAAACGAGAGAGGAGCATGTAAAGGAGCCATGCCCCGAGGTCCAAAACTAGGATTTTAATTAATCATTGAAATGGAGGATGAAAGTTGAGATGTCAAACGTATGGAATGAGAATTTTATCTCGACATGCCAAAAAGAGACCCGGAAGTGTTTGTTTGTATGGGTCGAGTAGAAACCGCATGTTGGGTAGCAGTAAGGACAAGAACCTTTGGCACTACAACTATCGCAGTTGAAGGATTCGAAGGAATCCCATTAAACACAAAAGGTATAGGAGTCGAGGGACTCCCTGTGTCATTTGTATTTGACTCAGTACTCATAACTGGATAATAACAAGTCTAGGGGGTGGATATATATGTACCATGTCTATTAACTTCATGCCTTTTAGAAGGAAACTTCGGTAAAGACTCAAAATGTAGTGGTAACTTCAAAAAACAACAAGACCTGAGAGGAGGATAATATTTCTCCACGATGACTCAAGACTCGAGATATGAAAACAAATCCCAAGGACAAATAATAATCAGAGAGCACACCAAAATAAATAAATAAAGGACAAATTCACACAAACATGATATAGTAGTTGAAAAGGGGCCTCCCTCACTAGAGTAGGTATGCCTCGACCAAGAGAGGCTTGAGACTCCATTCAAAATATTGGAGGTATCATAATCAGTTATAAGGGCCCTTGTGGGATTAACAACGCAACTGATCAGATCCCCCTAGAGAGGTAATCATCCATAAGGGCTATGTGTTGTCCAACCCTTATTTGACTCAAGGTACCTACAGAATAAACCCTGCAAGTAACCTATGTGTCTACCCATGTCAAGCAACTAGAGCCACTACAATATAAGCAATGCACAGGTGAATAGTTGTAAGTATGGTCCACTATATGGGCAGCGTAACAAAGCCCTAAATCTTGAAAGCACCACCAATCATGGAGGTAAAGGTACTATAAAGACCCCCATATACGAATGGAACCACAGAAATATCTCTAACGCTAAGAAGGTATATTTAGAGGGCTATCTCTACAACCAACTTTGCGCAATCTCGTTCTTAACTCTGGTGTGAGAGGAACCTCATGACGTCACTAATTACACAATGGGTTTCACCAATCCCTATTCAGACACATATGTTTAGTTTAATAGCCTTGGAAACATTTACTCACAAAATGTTATTCCAAGGCCCTATGTCATGTGCTTGTTTGTGTACCCTAAGAAATAAAATCATTTCTAATCAGTTTTAGTTAATCAACGTTATTTTTAATGGATTTTGTTTACTCGAAAGGTGTGGTTGTGAAAATGATGATATTATGACTCAACATATCTAAGAAACGAATATAAAAATTCTACTAATTCCTAATATTAAATTCTCAAGAGATGGTAAGCTTTTAAATGCCACTTTCAATGCAATTTCTACAATTTCAATAAAATGCAATATTTCCACATGTGTCAGTATCAATACTAAATAATCAAAAGATCAAATGCCATAATGAAAATTGAGCAATTTTTTTTTTTCGATATAAAGAAAAGAAAATGCAAACACTGAATAACAACTTCACATAGAGACCCCACTGCAAGAAAAAAGAGACAAGAAAAGAAGGATACCAAGAAGCAAACACTCAGACCAACGTGTAAGGAAAACCAATGAAAAACATGACAAGAAAGAATATCGCCCGAATATTCAACAATAAGAAGGTTTCATATTACTCTGTAAGCACTTAAAATTTAGGACAGAGACCCAAGAAGACTCAAAAACCAACCAAACTCACCCAACAAACATCAAAATCAACCAGTAATCCTAAAGAGTTGATGTACGCGATTGTTTGAGAAAAAATCATGTATGTACGCACCCTATATAAGGATGAATCACGTATGTATGCATCGATCAAGGGAAAAACTGTGTATATATAGTTAAACACTACAAGGGAAAGGATTAAGCCAAGAAACTCAGATGCAAAGTAAAAATAGGTTATCAAGCAATCAAGAAACAATGAAACTCAGGCTAACAGAGAGAAAGTCAAGGAGATAAAAACTCCAAACCCCAAATAGAAGATCATTCCCCAGTATGGTTGCAAATTCTGTTACGAGAAAAATATCTCTATAGCATGGATTAAACCACAACAAACAGAATGACACACAAAAATCAACTCGAATCCCAAGTATGCTATATAAATGAAATGTTAACAAGACAAGGTCAAGAGCCTACCTCATTCAGATGTTTGATGAAGACCATCATTGAGAACATAACTCAAAGATTTACACCTGCAACTTGTCCTAAAAAAAAATATATGCAAGCATATGGTGATAATATATAATGTTAGAATATAGATTAGCATAATCCATTAACATACATGACAAATACTCCCATGGAATAATAATTCAAATATTTGGAAGCATGGATGATTTTAAGGATGGAAATTTATTTTAAAATGTAGAAACCTTGGTGAATCTTACTAATTCTTCATATGTGAACTATAAATGTTTGGCGATATGTTTTTAGAAATATTCAAATTTCTAAGTATTTTATACAGTTTGTATAAAATATTGGTGATTTTTAAGGTAAAATAATTTTATCCTATAAAATTTGGGCGAAACATTTTTAGAATAATGAATCTTGTTTTGGGAAAAAACATGGAAAATTAGCCCATGAGCGAAATTTAGCCCCTAAAATCATCCCTGTTTGCAAGATATCGACTGGATGAGAAAAGAGTATTTCTATTAAAATAATCAACAGAAGTATATAGGTGACAAACTGTTGTAACGACACATATCAGAACCAAAAAACTAAGTCCTTCCAACTGGGCCTCCACCACTTCAATCCTCCACCAAAGGAAAGCTCATATAAAGGAGATAATGAGGTTCTCCATCACAAATAAGGAAGATCTTGGGGATTGAACAATGAGCACAAACTTTCAAGGATAAAGGGATGCAGACTCAATATGAAGTGATATTTTTCTAGAGTATCTTTGCTCTCAAAAGTTGAATTCTCTTCCCCTCAAGGCTTAGATATGGCTCAATGTATAGCCTTCAAATGGAACTGAAGGGATGTTGTTGGTGGGAAATACCCCTACGAACTAGCACTATGGGTTCTATAATGCATGCAGAAATGACCCTTTAAAGTCTCTTAGTTTTTACTATCATCCCAACATAGACCCCACATTCATGCATAAAACACAAGGATAAAAGGATCTGGTAACTCTACCTTGAACTCCACGTTTGGTGCCGATCCTTTTGCATTCGGTTGCTACTCGACTGCAATTCTCCTCCCAAAGCCAACCTTCATTCACAAACAAACAAGCAAAGAACTACAAACATGCATCTTATATATGAATTAGTGGGTTAGAGGTTCTAATAAAATATAATCAAAACTGAATATTGAACACCTCATATGGTGGGACGGGAAAAGTAATTCTTTTTATTAATCTCACAAAAGTAACTTACAATGGTGAGATCGGCCACTGCTCCTCGAATCTAGTCCTGGGATCCTCTTCAACTGTGCACCAACTGCTTCCACATATGCTTCTCCTCACAAAATGGTTGCAAAATATTGGGGCAAGGAAAATACAAAAAAGGGCAGAGTTTTTTTTCTATTATTCTCCTTTTTTCCAAATGGGACCCCTACCTCTTCTTTTATAGGCTAGAAGAGGGTAGTTATCTAGTTGAGTGACCGGCTATGGGTGGTCAAACGGTTTAGGCAATTACTCAGAAATTTGTATTTTGTCTGCAACTTTCTATTTTTTGTGCTTTTGTCAGTATACACGGTTTGTAATGGGTTAGCTAGCATATATATGTGGGAAATAGTGGTCTAGGGTGCATATGCCTTCAAAAGGATGTATTTTTAGAAGAGTTTTTCAATGGTGGCTTGGAAAAAATGGCAAGTGAGATGGCATGATGCTAGGTATGTATGTCTGGTGCAAATTAGGGTTATAACAGATGCCCCCTAATGTGTGAGGTCAGAAGATCATATGATGGCCGAAATACATTACCAATATTCACCAACATATGAAGTGAGTGATCCTAGGGACCAGAGTTCAGGAGGTGCCATCTACAAAAAATAACAATTGTCTCACCGAGGCAGGCATACCCATGCTCAGAATGAAATAAAACCATGGCTGCCAATCCAATGCACTACAAATCCATGTCATATAACTATATAAAGTGTAGCTGCAATAAATACACAGCGGATCTACATCTCGAAATAAAAAATATATACATGTATAGTATCCATCTTCAAGAAGCTAATGATGCCTGATGGCTAGAGATGAGGCCTTCAGAGCTCGAGAAAAAACTTCAAAATATTCACAACTTAGGTAGGAGTGTAATATGAGTGTATGACTTCACTACCCAGAGGTATTTGATGGCTCATTGGGAACAGACTAGAGGATCTTGATGATCAGACTACGGGCTTCATTGATTTCGAACAAAGACTTGTCGGGCATGAGGTCAAGAGACAAAATGCAGAAGGGCCAACTCAAGCTTGGTAAAAAACTTCCCTTGGACAATAGCATGACAAATGATGAGACTCATGTAGCCTGGTATTGACATAAGTTCACAGTGCAGGAGGCAACACAAAATCTCCATATGTTTGGAAGAATAACCAAATGGAGGAGGACACAAATTTATGTAGTGAGAACAAATTCCTAAGGTCATATTAAATCCCATATCTTGATGAACAAACGGAAGGATTTTCTCTATCCAAGGGCCACTCATTATGCTGCCAAAAAAAATAAAATACTTTTCCCTTCCTCTTTTTGGGGTATATTTGATTTTTTTGTCCTTTTCAATAATTTTGGAAAGCTTGAAAAAGAATAAAAGAATGATACATTAAAAAGGAGGAACAAGTGTCGCATACATACTAGTTCCTCAGCGCAAGTAACACACTAATGCTCAGAGAAAGGAGACATATGTAGGGCAAGGACACTCAAAAAAAATATTCCATGGGTCAAGGTGTCAAGACACAAAAGGAAAAGTGCTACACGGCTTGCGTATAAGGCATTATCCAGATGGTTTAGTTGAGATCAACATGAATTTGGCATTAGGCCATAGACGCAGAATGCAAGTGCGATTAACAAGACACAATGATAATTTCATTCGATGTAATTTTAACGAGACCAGAGAAGGTAAGCTCGACATTTTTTTTCATTTTTAGAGAGTCTGAAAAAATGTAAAAGGAGACTCCACTGGGGTGCCTTTTTTGATGGTAATCTAGTCAGTTCGAAAAAGGGGTAAACTAGCACCTAAAAGACATCTATTCAAAACCATTTTAACAAGTGTGACAAAGACAAGATCACTCAACAATTTTTTCATATTTAAGGAGTCTGAAAAAATATTCACTATGGACTCTGTATGAGATGTTCTTCTGGACCATTTTAACGAGTGTGTAGGAACAAGGTCACTCGACGCTCTTTTCAATTTTAAGGAGTTTGAAAAAAGCTTAACTATGGGCTCCATGGGGGTTCCTTTTTCGTAATTTTAGTCCCTCATGCCAAAAAAAGGGTTAAAATTAACCTGAGAATATTCTTCTAGAGAACCAAGGCTCCTAGAGTATACCTTTGTTCATACAGTTGACCATCCAGACCAAAAAATGGGTAAACTATCACCGGACAAACATGCCTTCAAATTTCAGTTTAGCGAGCATGAAGGGCAACAAGATCGCTTGGTAATATTTTCATGTTTAGAGGCTCTTAAAAGGGCTTAAAATAAGACCCATTTTGTTTTGGGAGTCCCGAGGGTGAGGTCAATAGGATAATGAATCATGCAAATGAGGTTCATACTCGTAATCAGGAAGAAATAATAAGGACTCCCTTCCTATAGTCATTAGTGGCAGCGTGGACACCAAAATGCAACCAGGATATACCTAGGGCATCCATGTACATGTAGTCTCTACCACTAAATTACAACACTTCTAAAGCAGCAATGATAGTTATGTGTCGCAACTCGGTGGGGTTAATCTTATGGCAAAGCGATAAAGACAACTAGATACAGAAAGTGGGGGTGGAATCCTAACTTAGATGCAATAAGTTGAAAAAATGACTTTTTACCAAAGGACCTTAAAAATGACCCAAATCTCCAAAAAGTTTCCAAATACCCAAAGTAACATTTATTATAACGATCCATAAGAAACTTCTGAACCATAATAAATGATTTTCAGGCTAGAAAAAACGACAAAAGGGTCCAAAAAATGACAAAAAGGGGCCAAAAATCCTATAAATAGAAGCTGGCAACTCACTATCATCATTGCTAATTGAGAAATTGACTAAGAAGTAAAAAACGCCCCTTTGTTAAAAAAGTTGATTCTGGGAAATTCAGTGGACGAAACAAACTTCCGCTTGGACCAAGTAAGTACATACTAACCCCCCTTGCATTTTAATTTTTCATTTGTGCAATTCTTTTTGTTTTTTTGGGGGGGCGCTGACCTTTTAAAAGGTTAGCCCTATGTATACATGGGTTGTCCTATGACAACCAACATATTCCTGCGTATAGAGAAAACACTGCACGTGGGCATACGTGAATGTGTATATTACAGCCCGCGCATATCCTCCATAATGTGGAAAAAATTAAAAAATGAAAGAGTTAATCCGTCATGAACTTGTCAATTCCGGGATGTATGTTCATTGGAGAGAAAGGGAGCATCAGGACATTGATATTTTGGTCGGAGAGGACACTGATGCTACCGCCGCATTGGCTCAATGTGGTTTGTTGAAATTCTTCCAGTGTCCATTTATGTGGGCACAACCCAAGATGTTGAACACCTTGGTAGATTACTGGCATCCTGATGCAAAGTAATTCATGCTTGAGGGATAGTCGTTGACTCCAACAACTGAAGACATCTATTTTTTTACTAGCCTCTCAAGGAGAGGGGAATGAATCAACTTTTTCACTTTTCCCTCTCGGCCTCACAACATAGAGGAGTTGATTGGACTCCATTGTGACGTCGGCACTGACAAAGTGGGCACTCAGGTGTCGATAAACAATATTTCAAACCTATCAATGAAAGTGAAAGTCTTTCTCATTGGGCAGATGACTAGATCTGCATCTTTACATCAGGCTTCCCGGGTGCACATGAATTGTGTGGTTCAATGCTTAAATGCACAATTTTTTGACTGGAGCACCACCTTACTAGACTGCATGAAGAGGCAGTTCATAGAGTGTCATATGTGGAGACACCGAAACTTTGGGTTCGAGACTATTATTTTATGTCTCTTCTTCAAGAGGGTCCCCAGTCTCAGTCTTAGAGAGATGATATAAGGACACAAGGCCTCTCTCCCAGCATTATGTAGGTGGGCGGCGATGTTTCCATGACAGGGGGGAGGGAGGACCATCGAGAACTTTGATGACAAGTATTTTTCCTGGTGGGCACACCAAATTCCAGCCATAGAGGACTACCCCTATGCCGGGATCAACTTTTCCAGAGATCTTGACATGCATGTACCTCCCGGAGAGGAGCGAGGAGAGATGGGTAAGTNTGTTTTTTCATAAATATCATTTTTTTGTATACCAGAGTATCTAACATGTATGTATCTATTGTATGCAGATGTGAGGCCAGTGCATCCAACGGAATTCACGAGGACCATATGGCGTCCTCTCTCAGAGGTGGGACTAGCCGCAATTGATGGATCGACAACAGCAGGGGGACCTCCAGTCGGAGAGGCTAAGAGAGTTTTGAGGCAGGTGGAGTGGAACCTCACCGCTCTTACTCATACAGTTCCTATGGAGATTGAGGATCTCCCACTGTCTATGCAGACTCATGTTGTTGGGGTACCACAGACCTGGGTCTAGCTCTTTTGTCGTTTGGCCAACGCTGTTGTTCAGTATGGAAGGGCCAATAGGCCCCGCCCTTAGTTAGGCTAGAATTCTTACATGCCGAGGGAACCTTTTGTATAATTTTGAGAGCATAAGCCCTGTGACTCTTACTTGACCTATTTTTGAGGCGCTTGCGCCCACCCATGTACTCTGATATTTTGTGATATATATATGTGTATTTACATGTTTTTGTGTTTCATGGATTAATTTATTTACAAATGTATTTTCATGTGTTGTGTGTGCTTTTTCTTATATGTGTGCAATATGCCAATCTAATATATGATTAGCTAGAGTATATGTAACTTGATTCAATCTCCTATGAACATGGATATATGTAATGTAATCAAAGCTTCATTCTAAGAGATATACCCTAAGGAATCGTCGGTGTAGAGTAGGATCATAAATGAGGTAAACTCCATTTAATTGAGACACAACTAGTTGAGCATCTAAGTAGACTCGGAGGTGAGAGATACCATGCGAAAAATGATGCAGGAGCATCGCCAACAACAAGCGAGCATGGGACAAGTGCAAACACATTTTGGCACATGATGAAATTCGTTTGAAATATTTTGAAGAGGGATGCGCCAAACTTAAATGAAGTAGTTAAGAAAGGGCGTAATTGTGATTGTAATCAGACCTTAAGTGTCCCTCTCTCGTCTAAAGGATTAAGAGGCATTTATGATAGTAAATGTAAGTAGGTAGCTTTGAATTATAGATTAGACAGTTTTAGGAGTGGAGGGAAAACCGACTATAGACACCCTCTTATTGTATCATTATAACATTATCAATAGAAGAGAGCATAGGAGAGAAGAAGCAGAGAGCTGTGTAGAAGAACCCATGTACAGAAGTTCTGAGATTAATATATGAAGCTTTGATTTAGACTCATGGTCTTCAAATACTTTTTGTGTATGCATGATTGAATGTTATGCTCATGATTGTTTTACTCTTTCTGTTATACATTTGCTTTTATGCCATGTATGTATGATTTTGTGTTAAGCATTTGAAGTCTGAAAGAGTAAGGAATGAGTTTCAATTGTTTCTCTGTCTGAGCAAGAGTTTTCCTGCAAGGACTATAGCGAAATAATCCGCAAGGTGTGCGTTGACAGAAATCAGAGTTTGTCTCTGAAAGCTCAGGAGGGATAACATTTTTCTCATTCTCGCAGAAGTGCAAGTTAAGCACAAGAGACATGCAAAGTGTGCGCTGGACGAGTAGAGTCTCAAAGTTTGCAACCTGAGGGAGTTGTCTAAGGACTATTGTTGCAAAGAGAGTGCGCAAAGTCTAAGAATTCAAATACTTGGAAGTATTTGAAGGGTTTTCGCAAGGAGTGTGTGCAGGAGTCTTTTTGAAGACTCGAGTTTGTGGTAAAAGCTCAGAAGAGTTAGTGCCTTGAAGTGTTGAAAGAAGGCGCAATGATGTTGTTTGAAGGTGGACAAGTTTTGTGAAAGAATACATGTTCCATTTCGCAGGAGTCCTCAAGGAGGAATTGGACAATCAAAATTCTCCGTGGAGAATTCGTGAAGTCCCGAGGGCCATCAGATCTTGCAGAGGAGCAGGGGAGTTACGACAAGCATTTTTCAAGTACAAGCTTAGGAGAAATAGGGTCGTAGGACCCAAGCCGACGAGGGCCGTTGGATCGCTTGTGAATACTCATTTCGAATTTCGGAGGTCTGAAGGTGCAAAAGAATCCAATAGTGGAGAGTGGACATGTGGCATACTTGTCAACACGGAGGTCAGACCTTCATTGACCATTTCGGGGCTTCATAAGTTGGGGAACCGAAAGCCTTGTAGCGAGATTCATGAAATCGCGAAGTGCAAAGTCACGAAGGGGAAAAAATATTTGTGTGGGGCAAGCCATTGGTGAAGTGTGTCGGAACTCGGCATTTTGGTAGATCGGAGGATAGGAGGTCGAGATTTTTGTCCCAAAAGTCCCAAAGTTGTGAATTGTGATAAGGAGTAATGAGGAGTTCGAGATCTCGGCACTTCAGGTGTCAGGATATAAAGGAGGCAGTGCTTCGGGAAGTGAAGTCGTGAAGTGTCGAAACTAGGTGTGAGAGACATGTGGAAGAACCATAAGGTGGGCCCGTGTGATAGACAGGTGGACACACGTCGCCTGGTGGAAGGAGTCAACACTCCATTGAATTCTCGCATCTCAGGGATTCGTAGGATAAGAGAACAGGAGCTTGATGCTACAACTTGCGAAGTGTCGAGTTACGAGAAGTGCGAAGGGAAGGTCAACCCTCACTGACTTTCAAGTCTCAGAGGTTCGCACGGAAAGAGCACGAAGGATCACCCTTAGACTTGTGAAGTCGTGAAGTTACGATGGGAGCTAGCGCTTAGCCTAGTCGGTGGTCATGCGTAGAGGGCTTCGATAGAAGGGAGCTATACCCATTTCGTGATCTCGGGTATCGCGAGATTGGGAAGGAAGAGTCAGGAGTTTAGACTCGCGAACTCATGAGATTGCGAGTTGCGACAAGTGCCTTTGGGATTAGGCTGTGGTCATAGAGTTGTGGTCGCATAGAGAAGGTGGAGCTTGTGCCTAGCGCTGTTAGCATAGGGGAGCTTCCCGAAGGACCTGTGGATTGATAGTTTGTGATTCTAGCAGGGAATCGAAGAGTCAATCCGACTCAAGGGTAGGAATTAGAACGATCCTGTAGTGGACCTTGACCCGAGGGTCGATAGAGGGTTGGGGGTCTGCATCAGTGTGGTATCAAAGCACATAAAGATTTATTTTCTTTCTATAGCAGGGAAAAGAAATATTTACCATGCTGTCGAGAAGAAGAGATAGGCAAACACCTGATCTGCTAGAGGAGAGGGAAATTCCAGAAGAAATGGGTAGGCAGGTGCCAAATCCAGCCATGGAAAGAGAGATGCATGACATACACACCAGAATCATGGACGTAGAAATAAAACAGAGGCACATAGTTGGTGTTGGATATGTTAGTGAATCTGAAAGTGAATATGAAGCTGGACATGAGGGAGAAGAAGTTACAATAGAGGATGCAGCAAATGCACGTCTGATTAGTGCGGTTGCAAGAATGAGTGCCAGGGAAAAAATGGACATTCCAGTATATGAGGGAAACCTGGATGTTGAGGAGCTTCTAGACTGGATTAGAGCTCTGGACACATATTTTGACTATGAAGATGTCAAGGAAGACAAGAAGGTCAAATATGTTGTCACAAGATTGAAAGGACATGCAACATTGTGGTGGGATGAACTATAAGTTGATAGATGCTGCAAAGGAAAGAAAAAGATCAAGAGTTGGGATAGAATGTTCGCAAAGATGAAGGTGAAATTCATCCCCAAGGATTACCAGATTACTCTGTTTCGGAGAATGTAGAATTTGAGACAGAAGCTGATGTCAGTGAAGGAGTACACTGAAGATTTCTACAAGCTAAACATCAGGGCAGGTCATCGCGAAAGTGATGATGAAAAGGTTGCCAGATATATGAATGGTCTGAGATACCACATTCAGGATGAGATGAGCATGATGATCATTCGGACTGTAGAAGATGCTTATCAGATGGCTCTAAAGGCTGAAGAGAAGCTGAGCCAAAATAAAAGTCAGAGAGGCTGAGGTAGAAGTCAGCCCAGAGGAAAAACAATTGTCCAAGATAGGAATCAGAAGCCTAAGGAAGAGTGGAAGAAACCTCAATCTCAAATTGAGAGAGGTGGAAGCTCACAGAGAGGGAAGTATATTGAACAGAGAGGACAGTATGTTGATAACAAAACTTTTCCTCGCACTAGAGGAAGAGGAAGAGGTAGAGGTGGAGTAATAAAATGCTTCACATGCGGAAAGAATGGACACAAATATTATGAATGTCCAGATAATAAGAAAGAAGGTGGTGAGACTCACATTGCTGAAGCACAAAGGCATAATGTTGAGGCAGAGGATGCTGAAGGTGGAAGATCACTAGTGATGAGGAAGGTTCTCTTAATGCCAGAAAAGGAGGCGGAGAATCCAGTGAAAAGGAACAGTATTTTTAGGACTGCTTGCAAGACCAAAGACAGGGTATGCAAAGTCATCATGGATAGTTGTAGCACAAACAATCTCATTTTTAGAGAGATGGTAGAAAAGTTGGAGATGGAGACTATTGAGCATCCAAGTCCATATAGAGTTTCATGGCTACAAAAAGGACATCAAGTAAATGTCACTAAACAATGTTTAGTGGAATTTAAGATAGGAGGATATAACGATAAGATATTGTGTGATATCATTCCCATGGATGTTTGTCATCTATTGCTAGGTAGACCGTGGAAATATGACAAGAATGTGATTCATGATGGGAGAAAGAACACATACACCCTAGAGAAGAATGGGAGAACTCACATGTTGTTGTCAATTAAGGAAAAAGAGGTGAAACCTGAAGAAAGCAACACTATGCTTCTCATGAGTGGGAAGGAACTTCTTAAGGAGGTTAAGAAGAAGGAAGATCCACAATTCATCATGGTCAAGAAACCTAGAATTGTTTTGACCAGCACAAGAGTGGATGATCTACCAGAGGAAATCCAGTAGCTACTGGAGGAATTTGCTAATATAGTAGTGGACGAACTACCTCGTTCATTGCCACCTATTAGAAGTATAAGTCATCACATTGATCTTATACCTGGAGCTAGTTTACCAAACAAGGCAGCGTACAGATTGACACTGCAGGAGAATGAAGAGGTCAAAAGACAGGTCCAGGACTTAATGGACAAGGGGTTGATTAGAGAAAGCTTGAGTCCATGTTCTATTTCGACAGTGCTCAGTCCAAAGAAAGACGGAGGCTGGACGATGTGTACTGACTCGAGGGAAATCAATAAGATAACCATCAGGTATAGATTCCCATTGCCAAGAATGGATGATTTGATGGATTACTTAAGTGGGGCCAATTTTTTTTCAAAAATTGATTTGAAAAGTGGTTATCATCAAATTCGTATGAGAGAAGGAGATGAATGGAAGACAAGATTCAAGACCAATGAAGGGTTGTATGAATGGCTTGTTATGCCATTTGGCCTAACAAACGTACCAAGTACTTTTATGAGATTGATGAATGAAGTCCTGAAGGTTTTCATCGGAAAATTTGTCATTGTGTATCTTGATGACATACTGATTTTCAGTAAAACAGAGGCAGAGCATCTGAAACATTTGGCTACAGTGATGCGGAGGCTACAACAAGAGAATTTGATGATAAATATGAAGAAATCCTCATTCATGAAGACAAAGCTCATTTATTTGGGGTTTGTTATTTCTGCAGATGAGTTGAGAATTGACCATCGCCAAAGAATATCTTTGAAGTTCGAAGTTTTCATGGATTGGCTAGTTTCTACAGGAAATTCATCAAGGATTTCAGTGGAATTAGTGCACCAATGATGGACACAGTGAAGAAAAGACATAAATATTTTCACTGGATAGAAGAGGCTAAGAAAAGCTTCAATTTGTTAAAGAAGAAGATCATGGAACAACCAATTCTGGTGTTGCTTGATTTCAAGAAGACATTTCAGGTAAAATGTGAAGCAAGTGGATTTGCAATAGGGGCAGTCTTGGGTCAAGAAGACAAGCCGATAGCATACTTCAGCGAGAAGTTGAACGAGGCCAAAATGAAGTACTCTACATATGATAAGGAGTTCTATGCTATTATTTAGGCATTGAAGAAGTGGAGACACTATTTGATCCCTAAGGAGTTTGTTTTATACAGTGACAATCATGCTTTGCAATTTGTGACTCAACAGGAGAAGTTGAATCAAAGACATGTAAAATGGGTTGAATACATACAGAACTTTACTTTTGTAATTAAGCATATTTCTGGAACTGCTAACAAGGTTGTTGATGCTTTGAGCAGGAAATGTTTGCTATTGCAGGAGTTCAGAGTCAAAACACTGGGTTTTGATGATCTCAGGAACATGTAAAGAGATGATCCAGATTTTAAAGAAGCGTATGAGGCGACTGAGAATCCAATTCTCAGGGACAGAAGCCAATGGATAGAATACATGATCCAGGAAGGATTATTGTTTAAGGGTAATCAACTTTGTATTGCAAAGTGCTCCATGAGGGAGAATCTGTTGAAGGAGAAACATAGTGGATGATTGGATGGACATTTCGGTCATGACAAGACGTTCTCAAAGTTAAATGAGTCATATTTTTGGCCAGGAATGAGAAAAAACATCAAAATATTCATGGACAGAGGTAGAATTTGTCAGCATTCAAAAGAAAAGAGGCAGAATGCAGGCCTATATCAACTGTTACCCATACGTAAGAGGTCGTGGGATGCAGTAAGCATGGACTTCATATTGGGGATGCCGAGAACACAAAGAGGGTTCGACTCGATCTTTGTAGTGGTGGATATATTTTCTAAGATGGCACACTTCATACAGTGTCAGAAAACCAGTGATGCAACTCACATTGCGAATCTATTTTTCAAATAAGTCCTTCAACTTCACGACTTACCAAGGAGCATAGTTTCTTATCAAGACACCAAGTTCATGGGACACTTCTAGAGAAAATTATGGAAAAAGCTGGGAACAAACTTGTCATTCAGTTCATCTTATCATCCTCAGACGGATGGACAGACAGAAGTTGTGAACAGAAGTTTGGGAGACTTGCTGAGAAGTTTGGTGACAAAACATCAGAGTCGGTGGGATAATATTCTACCACAGGCGGAATTTGCATATAATGATTCAATCAACAGAAGCACGGGGCAGAGTCCATTTCAAATTGTTTATGGCATGCAACCGAGGGGATTTTCTGAATTGAGAGATTCATAACAGACTGCGACTAGAAGTGCTAGTGCAGAGGATTTTTCAAAAGCAATGAAGGAACTTCACAACCAAGTGAAGGACCGATTGAAAAACTCGAGCCAAGAGTATAAGCGAAGAGCAGATCAACACAGGAGAGAAATTCAGTTCAAAGTTGGTGATTTGATCCTTGCACACTTGAGAAAGGAAAGCTTCCCAAGGGGGACATATAATAAATTGAAGATGAATAAAATTGGGTCGTGCAAGATCATAAAGAAATTTGGGGCAAATGCATATGAGATCGAATTATCCGATGGGATCGTAATTTCTCCGATATTCAACATCTCATATTTGTACCCTTATAAAGTTGAAGAAGCAGAAGCAGGTAGTGAACAACCAAAGGTTCAGTGGGCTAAACAAATGCCAGTTGCAGAGAAACCACAGATGGAAAGGATACTGGACAAAAGAATTAGTAAGAGGACCAGGCAAAAGGAATATTTTGAATACTTGGTCAAGTGGAAGAGACATCCAGTTGAAGATGCCAGTTGGGAAAATGAAGCAAAGATTCAAAATCATGGGCAGACCGTGCGAGATCTCATGGACAGGAGCCCATGAAAATTTTCAAGTGAGGGAGTATGATGCAGGAGCATCGCCAACAACAAGCGAGCATGGGACAAGCGCAAACACATTTTGGCACATAATGAAATTCGTTTGAAATATTTTGAAGAGAGATGCGCCAAACGTAAATGAAGTAGTTAAGAAAGGGAGTACTTGTGATTGTAATCAGACCTTGAGCATCTTGCTCTCGTCTGAAGGATTAAGAGGCATTTATGATAGTAAATGTAAGTAGGTAGCTTTGAATTATAGATTAGACAGTGTTAGGACCGGAGGGAAAAACGACTATAGACACCCTCTTATTGTATCATTGTAACATTATCAATAGAAGAGAGCATAGGAGAGCAGAAGAAGAGAGTTGTGTAGAAGAACCCATGTAAAAAACTTCTGAGATTAATATATGAAGCTTTGATTCAGACTCATGGTGTTCAAATACTTTCTATGTATGCATGATTGAATGTTATGCTCATGATTATTTCACTCTTTCTGTTATACATTTGTTTTTATGCCATGTATGTATGATTTCGTGTTAAGCATTCGAAGTCTGAAAGAGTAAGGAATGAGTTTCAATTGTTTCTCTGTTTGAGCAAGAGTTTTCCTGCAAGGAGTGCAGCAAAATCGTCCGCAAGGTGTGCGTTGACAGAAATCAGAGTTTGTCTCTGAAATATCAGGAGGGATAACATTGTTCTCATTCTTGCAGAAGTGCAAGTTAAGCACAGGATCCATGCAAAGTGTGTGTTGGTAGAGTAGAGTCTCAGAGTTTGCAACCTGAGGGAGTTGTCGAAGGACTGTTGTTGCAAAGACAGTGCACAGAGTCTAAGAATTCAAATACTTGGAAGTATTTGAAGGGTTACCACAAGGAGTGCGTGCATGAGTCTTTTTGAAGACTCGAGTTTGTGGTAAAATCTCAGAAGAGTTAGTGCCTTGAAGTGTTGAAAGAAGGCGTAGCGACGTTGTTTGCAAGTGGACATGTTTCATGAAAGAATACCTATTCCATTTTGCAGGAGTCCTCAAGGAGGAATTGGACAGTCGGAATTCTCTGTGGATAATTCGCGAAGTCCCGAGGGCCGTAAGATCTTGCAGAGGAGAAAGGGAGTTACGGCAAGCATTCTTCAAGTACAAACTCAAAAGAAATAGGGTCATAGGACCCAAGCCGACGAGGTCTGTTAGATCACTTTTGAATACTCATTTCGAAGTTCAGAGGTCTGAAGGTGCAGAAGAATCCAATAGTGGAGAGTGGACAGGTGGCATACTTGTCGACACAGAGGTCAAACCTTCGTTGACCATTTCGGGACTTTATAAGTTGAAGAACTGAAAGCCTTGTAGCGAGATTCACGAAATCGAAAAGTGCGAAGTCATGAAGGTGAGAAAAGATTTGTGTGGGGCCAGCCATTAGTGAAGTGTGTCGAAACTCAGCATTTCAGTAGATCGGAGGATAGGAGGTCA
>SNQJ01S0073939.1:30435-48314 GCA_010110895.2 Picea sitchensis | reverse complement strand
CACATATATGAGAAAACAGAGACAGATAATTCCCGAGGAAACCCATACAGGGTAAAAACCTCTTTTTCTTTATATGATAAGTATTATATACATTCTTTACATTATCATACATATGAGCACCAACTCATTGTGAGGCTACAACCTCTGTTTTTGCAAGCTGAAACTTGCTGAGAGCACCAACTCTCTATTTTCTCTAGCACCCACTAGAAGGAAGCACCAACCCCCTGGTTTCTCTAGAACCAGCTAGAAGGAAGCACCAACTCCCTTGTTTCTCTAGCACCAACTAGAAGGAAGCACCAACTCCCCGTGTTCTAGCAACCACTTGAACCTTTGAGGACACCAGTCCTCCCTAGCACCTCCCAACCACCCTGAATTATAAAATTATTACAACAATATAAAATTATTCAATGGCTTACCAGCCCTGTCGTTGTTCTGTTACACTGCTCTGCCCTATCTGCATCAGTGTCTTCTGCACACCCCTTTCACTTTTTGTTCTTCTGTCTTTTATGCTCTTTGCGCCATAGCCCTTCAGTGCACCATTCCTCTACTATGCATTTCTGCTCCTGCGCTATGCCTCCTTGCACACACCTGAATTCTCCTCCACAGTGACAACCCCTATCTCTTCTTTGTTTAGCATTCTTATAGTCTTTGTTGTCTTTGTGCATACAATATTCGCAATGCCTCTGCATTCTCACTCCGCACCAAATTTCTCCACAACTTGAGTTCTCTGTCTGATCATCATCGTGACTCTTTAGCTTCTCTGGTAATTTTCCACTCGTTCAGCATCACTGTATGTTATACTAAGATTCCTCAGCCTCTCTCACAGTTTGAGACTCTTCGTCTTCTCTGTGACAGTCGAGCTCTCCTTCTCTTTTTCAGTTACAGGCCTCAATGCTCATCCAGCTGTCAATCGCCTCCACGAACATCTTCATTCCTCTTGAATATTCCTAGAGACTCTTCACCTCCTCTGTCAATCATCCCGAAGTGTCTTCGAGTCCTCTGGAAGGAACCATTAGTGGTTTCTGGCAGTTACACTGTGTCGTGCTACAGTAGCCCTCCAATCTTGGTCAAATTCACCTACACCGTTGGATTGATTCCAAGGGATCTTGCATTCATTTCGGCATTTCGGATTTCGACAGTTCGACATTCGTGTGACCATGTGTCTCGACATTCCCAGTCGCGATCCCCAAAAAGGAGCTTGGTTTCTCTAGCTCTTTCCTCCATATCTCGCTGATGTGACCAAGGGCTATGACCATAGCCTTATGCATAAGGAACTTTCGCGATTTTTCATTTTGTGAATCTGGAGATGAGGCATCTCGACTCTCCAAGTCACGATCCCCGAAACCCCGAAATGGCGTGGGATCAACGGTCCCGATCAACACTTGATCTAACGGCTCAGATCATTTCGCATTTCACGATTTCGACATTCTTGATGTTCAGTGTTCTTGTCACTTCAAAGTCCCGATCCATGAAACTCTGAAATGGGGTCGGATCAACAGTCCAGATCACATCTTGATCTGACAGCTGCGATTAAGTCGCGATTTCGGGATTCCTGTGGTTATTATTCTTTGACATCTCCAACTCTCGATCTGCGAAACTCTGAAATGGACTGGGATGAATGGTCCAGATCAAACCTTGATCTAACGACTGTGATTAAGTCACTATTTCGCATATCACGATTTTGGGATTCCTGTGGTTATTATTCTTTGACATCTCCAACTCTTGATTCACGAAACTCTGAAATGAACTCGGATCAACGGTCCAAATCAAACCTTGATCTGACGGCTCAGATTATTTCGCAATTTCGCATATCACGATTTTGAGAGGTTAGGAAACCCTGTTCCTTTGACTCTCCAGTCAGCAAAATGACGATCTATCCCCACGTGTCCTGCCTGAAGATGGACGGTCCGCCTTCTTTCAGGATTTTGTGAGCCCGATACTCCTTGCACTTTAAAGAATGTACTGGTTCTCCTTGATCCGACGATAGTCGGATCCCACGCTTGGATATAATGCCTGATAGCTATCCTCCTCTTCAGCGCGCTCCTCTTGTCTACACTGAGATCTGACAGCCATCGGTAATTCTGAGTTGTTGATCCAACGATCACGGTTGTTGCTCTTCCCCGATTATTACTGCACTGTTGATCATCATTGTTGTACTTAAGCCATCATCGTTGTTGTACTTGCCATCAATGAAAAGCATACGCTGCCTGTAAAACATGCCAACAATGTTAAGCCCTAATATTGGATCATTATCCCTTAATTGGGGCATATTACATTAGTATTGTTATTTTATTTATGTCGGCTTTATTCCATTAGTTGCAATTATACCTCCTAGTCTCCTATATATACCAAGGAGACATTTTCATTTGGAGTCATCTTGTACTTGAACATTTATGTGGGGTAAAATGAGGTTGCCCCCTCGAAGAGGCTTATTATCTGGAATTATCTCTTTTGCAAGGCATTGAGTACTTGTTTTGAGGTTTTTCTATGCTATATTGATATTTGGTTCTTAACATGTCAATTATGGACCGGGGTGCATCTGGAAAAATTTCGTAAAGTAAACCAGACTAAGAGTAAATAAGCTCTAGTTGTTGAGCTCTCATTATTTCATCTTCTTTGGAAAACACTCCCGACGTTAAGTCTTTGGATAACTGGGGTACCAAAGACTTAAGGAACCACTCTAGGAGGAATGATAGTGGGATTGGCACCTTAATCGAACTCTTCCGGTGTCTCCACTCTCGGATTTGATCAGAGATATGGTCTGCCTTTGTCTTCTCAAATTTGGCCATCAATTTAGTGTCATCATCGTATCTCACAGGTAATTGGAAATGGTTTAAGAAAGCCATTTCCAATTCGTCGAAGGAAGAGTATCTTGAGAGGTCGAGCTCAATGTAACATTTCATGACACTCCCTATGAGAGTGTATTGAAACAAACTCAATTGGACGGAGTCATCTTTAAATGAATTGGATGAACACCAAAGATGAAAAGTAGTCACATGATTGCATGGATCTTCGTTAGGCTTGGCCTTGAACTTTGGGATGTTCGAAGGAAACTTGGTCGGCATAGGAGGCCAATGTGGATCATGACAGATCGGGTCATTTAATAACCTTGTCAAGTCTGGTAAATGCAAAGTTTCCAAAAATGGTAGTTTAGGTTGTTGATTATAACCATGGAAAAAGGAGCCTAAAGTTTGGTTGGCACCAGGTTGCCAGGAAAAGTTAGGTTGCTAGCCAGGGTTCTGGTAAAAACCATGGCCATGACCAGTGTACAGATTTTGCGCTTGTTTTGATGTCATCGGCTAACTCCCGTAATAGGATGAAAAGGGTTGATCTTGCATTGCATTCCAAGGATTTTGGGAAGGGTTTGCCCCTGCCGATCTAACAGGCATAGGTGTTGAGCCTTGCCCGGGGTTCCATTGGCTATGGAAAGGGTTGCCCCCAATTAGCATCCTGGAAAAGAGAAGTGATCCCTGCCATGGATTCTTGGTTCCTTGTGAGGAATGAATTCCCAAGTTTGCCCCCTGTACAGGAATAGTACCCTGCATAGGATTTTGTTGTCCATAACTAGGCTTTCCCCCGAACGAAATGACAACTAATGAGAATGTGTTGTTACAAGAAGGAATTCCTTGACTACCTGCTCCAAATGAACTATGGTTTATGTTCAACTCGATGGAGTGCTGGTGAGCATCACCGAGTGAAGGGGACGAAGGAGGTATATGACCCCCTCCGTAAGGGAAATCATTATAGGGAGTTGAAGTGCCCCCCATGGATCCTTGTAGGGGAGCGTTTGAGATCCCTGCCCCGAGACCTAAAGTCTGTAGAGTGGAGTATGAAAGTACAGGGCTTGTACCAAAGCCATGCATCCCATATGAGAACGAAGGGTCTGTTGCACTCTGGGTAAACAGAGCAGTGATCACCGCCATAGATAGAATCATACCATTTCATGAGGTAGAGGCAGTCGAGACCATAGTGGCCCGGACCAATGACGGTTGGTTAGGAGGTGGAACACCCCCTGTAGTGATATCTTTAGAGGGAATATGAGTATTCCCTAAAGAAGCTGCAACATTTTCTTCCATCGTTTCTTGTGACACTGGAAGACTCTCGTAAGGATAAACCTGTACGACGATTAGCATTGATAGATCAGTGATCAAAGGTTCGTACAAACCAAGAGCTTGTAATCCAAGGTATGATATGGTTGGTTCCTCTGGAATCGAATGTTCTTCTCTCAGAGATGGTTCGGACACTGTTTCCTATAACCTGACTACCTCAAAAGACCCTTGCTGGTCTAGTTTTCGCCTTAGCAGTGTTGAGGCGGGGGGTTCGAGATCAACTGACAGCAGGCCCAAAAGCCTTTGCGATCAACAAAGCTCCTAATCCTCCACTCTGTAAGAAGATAAAAGAAACACTAAGGCTTACTATGATCATTTAAAAACTAGCACACACTAGAAAAAGTTCCTATGAGATAAGACAAGCAGTCACTAGCTAGTTGGAAGAAACATTACAACAACTAACACCAGAGAAACTTACCGGTGCAAGTGCAACTCGAATACGGAAGAAACCTCTGGGTATACTCTACAAAGTGTGGCCCGATGTATATCCTAGGTACCATGGTATACCCTTGCAGTAATCTATGTAAGTCCCTAAAAGTATAGGCAAGTAGGTTGCCAGCACGCGAACAATCACTACCAGGCGGGTACAGTCGACAGTCGGGTGGACCGCAATGAGCAGGGTATCAAGCCTGAAACCTATCAAGGGTATAGAAATAAAGTGTTATGGAAGACGATTGAGGACCTTCAACTGATTCGAGACCCACAAAGCACTGTGGCAAATGCGATTAACGAAATTCCAAGATAAGCCCTCTATATGTGTTCCCCACTACATTTGGTCTGGCTTTGGAGGGGTTATCTCTGCTACCTTTCCACACGCGACCTCATGTTTATCCCCTGTGTTAGAGGGGGGTACCGGATAAATTTCATTATACTAGATGTTTTAGCACTCCCTAGCACAGACTCTTATGTTTGTGTTTGCAGCCTTGAAGAGTTTCCTCTCTAATCCTAAATCAAGGCTCTAGCCTAGACTAGTTGATTTTAATTAATCATTAATTTTTGTGGCTATCTTAAGTCAAAGGAAGCGGAAATGAAACCAGTGATGTTTTTCAAAGACGAAAGAGTAGGGCATATAATAAGACTGCAAACAAACTACTTCTTCATAAATTTAGATTTGCACATTTAAACTCTTTAACCAACTTTTCAAACTACTTTTTTTTCTGAGAACTTTTTAACAGAAAACTCAAAACAAGCTTTCACTCAACTAAGAGATACTCATTTCCCTAGGTCAACAACCAAGAACTTATGAAAGAATTATTTTTCCTTATTATTAATGAAAACAACGAACTACTTAACCAAACAAAGAAAGTGATTTTTTTTTTATTATTATGCTTCCAAAACAAGAAAATTTGAAACTATATTCTTTTCTTATTTTCTGAAGAAAAAAGGGAAAAAAATAAAGACAAGACAAGGCCAAGGAATAACTTATGGCCCAGCGCAGACCGTAGGGAGTTACTGACAATACCAAATAGGAAGATCAGACAGACTCACTATCTCATCCAAAAACCAAATAAAGAAAAAAAATAAATGTTTCGAAGAAAATGAAAGCTACGTTGAAGTCAAACCTAGGCTATAGACTACTACGACAGAGACCAGGGCTAGATCAAGAATATCCCTGAGAAGTGTGACTCCTGACAGGGAAGAGGATGACTGCCTCTTATTTATTTTTTTTAAATTCTCAACAGGCATGCTACTGACACTTAAAAAACAAGCATATGTATGTGGGTTGTCCAAGGGCAGGGAATGTATGCACGCATCTAGGCCCACTATAGGCCGCGTCCACCTCTAAAACTCCTCAAAAAAATGAAAAACAAGCAGTCAAGCATAGGCAGGGAGTACTAGTATTGAAAACCAGAATCCCTTAAAGACATAGGAACTTACTTTTATAAAGAAAATGCAAGGAAACTTTGATAAAGCAAAGCTAATCTGAGGTTATACCTGAACTACTAACTGCAACAAAAGAGACCGGGACTTGATCAAGAAAACCTCTAAGAAGGATCACTTCTGATAGGGAAGAGGATGATTGCCTCTCCTAACAAAAAGATTTTCTGAACTCAAGCACGCTACTGACACTTCAGCAGCCAGTGTATGTACGTGATTTGTCTAAAGGTAGGTTGTGTATATACATGTGTAGGCCTTGTACAAGCTGTGTATACCTCTGTGGGTTCCCAAAATTAAAAAGAAGTCAAGCCATCAAAGTAGGGAGTACTAGTATGGAAGACCAGAGTCCCTACAAACTCAAACTCTTGCAGAAACTCAGAAAAAGGTAATAAAACCAATTTAAAACATCCAAAAAGTATCCCCAAAAAACCCTAGAGATCTCCCCCAGTATGGTCACAAATTCTATTGTGAGTGGGAAATCCCCCTACGGACTAGCACTATGGGTTATATAATGCATGCATAAATTACCCTTTAAAGTCTCTTACTTTTTACTATCATCCCGACATAGACCCCACATTCATGCATAAAACACAAGGATAAAAGGATCCAGTAGCTCTACCTTGAACTCCGCATTTGGTGTCAATCCTTTTGTGTTTGGTTGCTCCTCGACTGCAAGTCTCTTCCCAGAGTCAACCTGCATTCACAAATAGACAAACAAAGAACTACGAACATGCATCTTATATATGAATTAGTGGGTTAGAGGTTCTAATAAAATACAATCAAAACTAAATATTGAATACCTCATATGGCAGGATAGGAAAAGTAATTCTTTTTAATAATCTCAGAAAAGTAACTTACAATGGTGATATAGGCAACTACTCCTCGAATCTGGTCCTGCACTCTTCAACTACTTCCACATATGCTTCTCCTCAAAAAATGGTTGCAAAAGATTGCGGCAAGGGGAATACAAAAAAAGATAGAGTTTCTTTGCTATTATTCTCCTTTTTTCCAGATGGTACCCCTACCTCTTCTTTTATAGGCTAAAAGAGGGTAGTTATCCAGTTGAGTGACCGGATATGGGTGGTCAAACGGTTTAGGAAATTACCTGGAAATTTGTATTATGTCTGCAACTTTCTATTTTTTGTTCTTTTGTCAGTATACGCACGTTGTAATGGGTTAGCTAGCGTCTATACACGGGAAACAATGGTGCAGGGCATGTATGCCTTCAAAAGGATGGATTTTTAGAAGAGTTGTTCAATGTTGTCTTGGTAAAAATGGCAAGTGAAATAGCCTAATTCCAGGTATGCATGTCTGGTGAAAATTAGGGTTATAACAAGGGATGATTCAGAGCGTTTCCAGTATATGGAAGGTTAAGAATCATGGATCTCGTGACGTGACATAGAAACTCGACAAATTTTTAATTTTGAGCATAAAACCCGATGTACGCGGGCTATAGTGGAGAAACCTACGTATACACTTGTTGTCTAACTAGCAGGGCGCGTATATGTGGAAATATGTGTTTTTTTGGCTCTGGAAGGTAAAAAAGGGAACTTCAAGTTTGCATAAGGACATGGAAAGGCCATCCAAGAAAATTGCATGGGGTGATGCAAAATTTTCTATAAAAACAAGGTCAAAATTTTGAGTTTTAATGGTCGTTGTAGCGTTGGGCAGAGTTTCATGAATCAACGACCAAGATCATGTTCGATCTCAAGGTCAACGACCTAGATTAATCTTTGAAAAAAAATTAATTTTTATTTTTTTCTAATTTTGGAAAAGTTACCAGATCGACAGCTAGGATTCATTTTTGGCAGTCGTGAAAATGAGCCCCATCGATAATCTAGATTTATTTTCGGTCAATGGGATTTGGGAAAAGATCAACGACCAAGATCAGTTTGAATGTTATATCGACGGTCTAGATTCATCAAGAATTGATTGAAAATTTTTCTAAGTGTTGAAGTTGGCCAAGGGAAATGGCCGACAGTCGGGTTAACCAGGTTTGGTGAATTGTTTTTAGTCATCCAAGGGAAATGGATGATGGGACGACAATCGGGCCAGCGAGATTGAAAATTGTTTTTTAGTCATCAAAGGGAAATGGTCGATGGACCGATGGGATGACGATCAGATCAACCGATTTAGCAAAGTTTTCCTATCAAGTGAGAGAACACGTCGATGGTTGATGGGTCAATAGTCAGGTGTCGACTGGGTAGGAAACTTGTCATATCATCCAAGAAAAAATGATCGATTGTAGATGAAAGAAATAGGGTGATGATATGTCATGCTAGGTCAACATCCACATGTCATGCAACATCAACATCCACGTGTCATGCCACGTCAACCAGAATACCATGTTAGAGTCTACTTGTCACGCCACATAAAAATACACATGTCATGCCACGTTAGCAATGAAAATGACCGACAATCGATGGTCAGTTCATCCAAATTGGAGAAGTGTTTTTCATTAGTCAATGAGAATGACCGATAGATAATGGGCCAATGGTCAGGTCGGTTGAATTGAGAGAGTGTTTCATCCACCAATGGGAATCGTCGATGGTTGGGTCGATCGATTCAGAGAGGGGTTGCAACTAATTTCCAAGGAAAGGGGTCAACGACCAATGGTCAGGTCTATAGTTGAGGAAGTTACAATGGATCAATGATCCATATCTCTTTGAAATTGAGATCAACAGTGAATATTACCACATAGGCAAGATTGTCCATCAATTTCAAAAACAAGAAACCAAGTTTGGTGTCAGTTTATTATTCTGGACATAAAGGGAGAATATTAAATTGGATTGATATAAAACTTGTGGGATTTTTCCATAAAGAGGAGATATACAAAAGTGCTAGAGAGGGCCCCTGTCCAATTCTACTTAGATTTACTAGAAATTGCAAAATAATGTTTTTTAAAGATCTGGGTCAAGATCATTGGCAGAGATCCAAATTAAGTTGAAACTCTCGAAAAGAGTCTATAAAGAAGACACGGAAATAACCCATGAAGGAAATGAATAGATTCTATGGGGATTGGAATGGGGATACTGAAATAAGCCAAAATCCACTATTTTGGGCCACCTTTTGGGGATGTTTTAGATTTTATGAGGAAACGTGACCCTAGATCACAAAACTAGAAAAATTTATTTATTGGACATTTTATATACTCATTAATACAAATAACTTTTATATAGTTAAATTTTCCTAGAAGTGCACAAATTCTGAGATAGCCAGTTTTGCTAAAAATTCCAAGTCTGGAAAAAGGGGTGAAAAGGGGCAAAGTTGGCATTTCCATATTGTTGCATTTTTTTACTAGAGCATCAAATTGAAAATATGAGAATTGTTATGAATTCCTTGTTATTAATTTTATCCATATCATACAAAAGTTTCTCTAGTTCCTGACATATTTGCGTGTGTAGTTGACAGAAAATGGTGTCTCAATAAAATTACACCAGTGGAGAAAATGCACAAAGGAGTGAAAGTGGATTTTTCAAGAAGCCATAACTTTCATCTCGGAGATCAGAATGAGGCATGGGTACAACCTTTGGAAAGATGATTCAGAGGAGAATAAGTTTTAATTATTATAATTTGGATAATTATGATATAATTCCTTGTGAGTTGAGTGGAAAAAAGACATTTAGCATGAATTGAAAAAAATTCTATAATATGTATAATTCTAACAAAACGGTTGCTTGCACAGTTTGCAAAATTAGAGGCATAATAAGATAAATGCAAACCTAGGATTGGATATCACAGTAACGGAAACATGGAAGAGATTGTAGAAGTTGGTTTAGGCAATAAACATCTACATGTAAAGTAACGAAGAGTGGATAAAGAACTCGAGAAGAGTAGAACTAAAAGAATTATTAGTCAACTACTACAAAATCTAAATGAATTTAAAGAACAACAACAAGTTTCCTCACATAGGAAATGAAGCTAGTAGGTGAAGAATGTCCTTAATGGGCATAGAAAGGAAAATTAAGACTCCATAACCTTGAAGGTAGATATGTGTAGATAGTTGCAAGCTTGATATGAAAGAGAACAAGAACCTTAAGAGGTGATCTATGGATGGTCTATATGTTCCAATCATGGGAGTTCCTGGGAAGTATTTTATATCTATGAATTAGCTACCTTGTCTAAAATTACTCATAGGAAGAAATTCACTTCTGATATTAGAGTTCACAATGGAAGAGGGATATTAATGCAGAGAAATCAAGGATAGAATAATGAAGGTTCTTTCACTTGAGAAGTGCCAATGAATGAAATTATACTTATATTGGTAATGGTCTTGAGTGTGAAAAGTATGGATTCATAAGGAATTGTTAAATGAATAAATCCAATGGAAAACTAGAAGTAATAATAGGGATGTGGAATGATTATGGTTAAGTTGATTCAAGGATATTGTGGTAGTAGAGTGATGGAATGCTGTGAGATACCTCATTCCAAGGTGTTGGAATGTTTCATACTGGTAAAGTTTGGATATGTCTTCCTAAGAGAGACTATTGCAAATAGAACACATTTGTTGGAGTATAGAATGGCCAAGTGGAACTTGGCTAGAAAGTGTTCAGACCAGGGAACAATAGTGCAGATAAGAATAATGGGAGAACACGAGGAAACAAGGATATGAAGAAATTAAAGGACAATCAAATACAACATAAATAAATAAATAAATAAGTTAATTGAAACATAAATGCACTAGAGTGAATGATGCATACAATGAAGTTAAATGCATTAGTAGGGATAATGCATACAATGAATTTAAATGCACTAGTAGGCATGATGATAATGAATGCTTGGTGCATATGGATGTGCATTTGTGCATATGTGCATGCTTGGATATGCATATGAAATGATTTTGGACTTACAATAATATATTGTTATATACATGCAATAATGATGTTATGGAAATTGAGTATGACTAATGATGGATTATGCATTCAAGAAAAATGATATAGCATGGTCAAATATGTGGATGTTTCTATTGCTTATGACTTCCATCTATGTGAATACCCATATGGGTTGTAGGAATGGTGATCAAAGGGATGGGAGGAAGCCTGTGAGATTCTATGAATACCAGTTGATCATGTAGCATCTAGTAGGTTGAAAATATCCATGCAAGTATGCATTTGGTTGCTTCCAATGTTGAAGAGAATTGAGGTAATAATTCCCTAAGTTAAGTTTTCAATATTTAAATTGATATGTAATGGCTAAGTTCCTAACATATGTAAATTTTGTTGATGCTAGAATGCATTTAGATAAATTATTGGTTTCATATTGCGTTATGATTGGTTATGAGATCATAACCAGGTCAAATCAAGAGACATACTCATTTTATAGCAATGAATATTCATAGAGCTAGTCATGTGTGAGGCCATGAGATGGTTGGATATGGAAAGACTATAGTTCTATGTGAGTACTCAATGGTATCTACTGTATATCTGATGTTTTGACTACAACATATTTGTCGACACTGAAGAGCACTTAAGAATTATATTCTTGGTGTTATGTTTTGGTTGAAAAGGAAGGTATCCAAATAGCTAGGAAAGCAGTAGGAAGTGTGTGGATGATGTGTTGAGGCATTGGACAAACCTTCTAGCTCACCGTGGTGGAATGAATGACATAGTTGTGTGGTATTATGTGGTCAATGAAAGGATTCCTTGTGTAGATGTGAGCATGGGTATTGGCACATCGATTGTTATTTTATTAGTAAATATTTGTTGCATTATGGAAATCTTGTGTTGATGAAAATGCATAATGATGGATAGATGCATTATATTTAATATGAATACTAGTTGAAGGTGAATGAATTGTTGTTTTTTACAATTCTAAGATCACATTTTGGAGTTGTTGAAAATTTTACAAGTGGTATTAAAGGAATTATTGAATGCATGTATATAATATATGGAATAGAAATGATTATGCTAACAAATGAAATTATGTGTGTATTGGTAACTCATGAAGTTGAGAACACTTCAAGAGCTGTTATATATTGCAACAAGAAAGTTGCGGGCTAAAGTAGTTACATAATGATGAATTGCAGAAAATCTTTGTTGAGGGAACAAAGTAATAAAAACATTGATGGCTATAAGAAATAAAATATTGGTTGATAATACATGTGTAGAGAATGGTGGGTTCATTCCAGTTAATAGTTGGATTAATGGGATTGATTGAGTTGTAGTTGTAAACAATTTTGAGATCACTTTGTGAATTTTTGTAATTGTTTCCATGAAACTATATATTGTACATGAGTTACTAACAATCTATTTGGTTGTGTGTAAGATGAGGAAAATTGTAAGTGGAGTGGTATTGGATGTGACAGTAATGTCATCCCATAAGGAATATTGGTATCTACTACTGCAAAAGCCAAACATTATGAGCAAAATCTCATGTATGGAAACTTTATTTTTTCTGTATAAAACAGTTTTGGAAATTGGAATTTCAAAGTTACTGACAATATGTTTGGTTGCATGTAAATTAATGAAACTACAGGAAAAATGGTATTGATATGGAATGGATTTAATCCCATAAAGAATACCAAATCCTTCTGCTGCAAGACCCAAATGAACTTTGAGCAAGAAGCTCATGCTTGGAAAATTTTGTTTTCCTGTATAAAAAAAAATTGACATTTACGATTGAAATTTTTTATAATGATATCTCATGATTAATGTATGTGTGTAATACATATGATCTGTTGGATATTGAATTTGGGAGCTCAGGAATAATAGCATCACAGGGAAATCGAGCTCAATGAAAAAGGCATGGAACGAAGAAATTCCAATGGACTTTTTGCCATTGAAGTTCTTGGAACTGCAACTCTGAAACTTCCTCGCCAAGTGCACTGAATCCCTGAACATAAGTAGTATAGCCTAAAGGACTGTAGAGAAGAGAAGGGGGTACACTCCTCGGGTTTTGTAGTATTATGGGGAAGGATAGCTTGTTGGTTTGAACTACTTCTAGAAATACAAATTGTAGAAATCCTTGTGCATGTTTTGGGTCAGACTGCCTATGTCTCCATGTTTTCTTTTAGGTTGGAGTGCCTGTGTGTATAGAAAATTGGATGGAATTCTTATTCATATTAAAGGATGGTGAGCCTAGCTTTGTAATATTAAGAACATCGATATGGTGTTGTGCACTAAGGACAATGCCAAAATAAGGGGAGAGGAATGTAACATCGTCGATTTTGACCCCTATGAGCTAGAATGTATTATGTAAATGTGACTTAGGATGGTGATCCGGTAAATTTTCAAAGGGGCCAGAGTGCATAGGAAATGTAATACTTTGAATATATTAATCAAATACATCATTGGTTATAGGATGGACAAGGAAAAACGAGATATGGTGTTATGATTCCACGAGAGATGGGGCTAAAGAGGATAAGTCTTTTTATTATATTTTATTTACCCATTTTGGTTTTAATTGAAAAAATTGGTTACATGAGATTCTTGGGGAAGGACATGTGGTTTTTTATTCTTGTAATTATATAAACCCTTCCCATGTGTTGTTTTGGGGGCTGGTTAATTATTCATTTGGGAAGGCATTCTTCATTTCACTCTTTCTCATTCATGTGCTCTTGGTCTAGGCATGGAAGCATATGAATAGAGGTAAATATTCATTTATATATGGTTGTGAGGAATTACTCATCATTCTATGAGGGAATGGATTCTCGTGTGCATGAGATTGATGACTGTAACACACCCGCTACGGCATAGTATATTTTTGCCTTTTCTCGAGGGACAAAACCCTCGAAAACCTATGGAACTTAGCACAGGCTGCAGACGCCACCTCTGCCTCGATAGAGTCTCTGTGTGACCTCCCGGTCTTAAGGATCGTTCAGTTTCTTTTATGAGCCGAAGCGGCTCCTTCGATTCCTTGCTGAAATCTCAATTCAATCGATCCATAGGTCCTTTGGAAGTTCCCCTGTGCAAACAACACTAGGCGCGAGCTCCACGACTCCCAAGCGACCACAACGCTATGACCAACTCCTATTCCCAAAGGTGCTTGTCGCAACTCGCTATCTCGCGAGTTCGTGAGTCAAATCTCTCAACTCCTCCTTTCCAATCTCACGATACCCAATATCACGAAATGGGTATAGCTCCCTTCTGTCAATGACCTCCGCGCGTGACCACCAGCTAGGCTAAACACTAGCTCCCGTTGCAACTCACGAATTCGTAAGTCAAAGGGTTGAATCTCCGTGCTCTTCCCGTGCAAACCTCTGAAACTTGGAAGTCAGTGAGGGTTGACCTTCCTTTCACACTTCTCGCAACTCACCACTTCGCGATTTGTAGCGTCGAGCTCCTGTGCTCGTATCTCGCGAATCCCCGAGACGTGAGAAGTCAACAGGGTGTTGACTCTTTTTTCCCAGGCGACGCGTGTCCGCCTGTCAACCGTGCGGGCCCCACCTTGTGGTTCTTCCATGTGTCCACACTCGTGCCTTGGCTCTCAGCACTTCGCAACTTCTGATGTCGAGAAGAGGTTCTATCAACCTCTAAACCTCCAAAGCCGCGATGCACGCGATGAAGGTCCTGATCCAACGATCCTCCCTTGACCTGGATCCAACGGCTATCCTTGCTCCTCACAATTTCTCCACTCGCGACTTGGACCACCCAACTCCTGGGCTCTCATCTTACGAACCTTTGAGTTCACGAGATCCCTCGATTTTTGCCACCTGTCCTCCTCATATGGATGGTCCTGACCTTCTCACGACTTCGCTACTCGCTAAGTCTAGGCACCCAACCTTGGCACCTTCCCTTCATGAAACCCCGAGAAGTGATGTTGGCTTTCCCTCTCGCGTTCTCACTATTCATGACTTCACAAGTTAAAGGGTTGAACTCTCATTCCCTTATCTCATGAATCCACGAGACGCGAGAGGTCAACGGGTGTTGACTCCTTTCACTAGGTGACATGTATCCACCTATCTATCGCATGGGCCCACCTTGCGATTCTACCATGTGTCCCTTGTCCCCATCTTCGGCACTTTGCGACTTCGCTTCCCGAAGCGCTACCTGCTTTGTATCCCGACACCTAAAGTGCCAAGATCCCGAACTCCTCGCTACTCCTTATCGCAACTTGCGACTTCGGGACTTTCAGGACAAAAGTCTCGACCTCCTATCCACTGATATGATGAAATGTCGAAATTCTGACACGTCGTCAACGTGGGTCCCACAGTGGAACTTCCCGCCTTTTTGGAGTTTCAAACTTCGTGACTTTGTGAATCCTGATGCTAAGCTTTCGGTAATTCAACCCACAAAACCCTGAAATACCAAGTTTCGATGCACTTCACCAATAACTGGCTCACACAAATCCTTTCACCCCTTCAGGACTTCACCTTTCATGACCTCGCGAATCTTGAGGCAAGGGTTTTAACCCTTCAACTCGCGAATCCACGAAATGAGATTACGTGAGTGATCCAACAGTTCTTGTCGACTCNAGGCTTACCGTAACTCCCCTGCTCCTCTGCAAGATCTGAAGGCTCTCGGGACTTCGTGAATTCTCCACGGAGAATTCCGACCGTCCAATGCCTCCTTGACGACTCTTGCGAAGTGAACACGGTAATTCCTTCACTGCTATTTCAAGATTTCAAGAGGATCGTTCTTCCTCGTACAAGGTTACTAAGACTTGCACCTTCAAATCCTTTTCCAGGTTCTTGGTGAGCTTTCTAAGAAGGATGTCTCTATGGGGAGATCTATCTAGGGTATTACTTGAGATGGATAAGGGTATATATTTCCAGAGAACAGACTTGAAGTCTGAATTAATTCAATATGCGTATAAATAGCGATTTATAAAACATAAGCCATATGTAGTCTTTCCATTATAGGCGTGCAACCACCATTTTATACATAGTGAAGTCCAAATACGGTGTTGGTTTTGGGTGGAAGTTAACGCCACCATTCTAGGTGCCTTCCACCACCTTTCTTCAGCCATCATGGTCTCTTTTCAGCACCTTCCCCTCTCAGCAGTCCTACAATACATATATATATTCATATTATTATTTACATTCATTGACCTTTTCCACAAGGTCTATTCACATCACACATTCACATTTTTGAGTTTGCCACAGTTCTTGGATAGTATAGTTATTTTTACAGACTGGGGGAAACAGGGTGTTACAATTCCCTCCCCCTTAAAGAAACATCGCCCTCGATGTTCTTATCTATCAACATGACATGCATGTACAGAAGTAAATAAAATCGGATATGCCTGTCTCATGGCATCCTCCATTTCCCACGTAGCCTCATCTAGGCCAAAATGTCTCCACTGCACCTTGACTTGTGCAATGGTTCGGTTCCAGAGCGGGGTTTCTTTTCTGTCCAGTATGCACTGAGGTTCTAGTACAAATTCTCCCTCTGATTCCACCTGAATCACAAACCAATCAATTATATGGTTAGCATCATGTACATATTTCTTCAATAATGAGACATGGAAAACATTATGTGATTTGACTATGGGAGGAAGTGCTAGCCTATAGGCTACAGGTCCCACTCTATCTAGAACCTCAAAGGGTCCACAATAACGAGGTGCCAACTTGGCACAAGATCCCATTTTCAGAGAACTCTTCCAGGGTCTAACTCTAAGATATACATGGTCTCCCATTTTGAACTCTCTTGGAGTTCTCTTTTGGTCTGCATAACTTTTCTATCGGTTTTGGGCGACCTTTAGGTTTTGTTTTATCTAAGTCACTTGTTGTTCCATTTCTTTCAACATTCCAGGTCCAAAAGAAATCATGTTTACGGGATTACTCCAACTGACTGGAGTGTTACACGGTCTACCATAGAGGGCTTCGAAGGGGCTCATCTTCAAGTATGTTTGGTATCCATTGTTGTAGGCGAATTCTACCAGTGGCAGGTAGTATTCCCACTTCCTGGGTTGATGCATTACATGCATTCTTAGTATGTCTTCAAGTATTTGGTTCACTCGTTCTGTTTGTCTATCGGTTTGAGGGTGATAGGTGGTGCTAAACAACAATTTGGTCTCTAAGCCAGCCATCAGTGATTTCCAAAAGTTAGAAGTAAATTTCGTGTCTCTGTCAGACATGATCTCTTTTGGCATACCATGCAGTCTGAATATCTCCTTCATGAATACCTGGGCGATGTCTATTGCCTTGCAAGTTGATTTGATAGGGATGAAATGAGAAGACTTTCTCAATTTATCCACCACTACCATAATGGTGTCCTTCTATTTGGTTGAGGTTGGAAATCCAGTGATGAAATCCATGGAGATGGTTTCCCATTTCCATTCTGGGATTTGTAAAGGTTGCAATAATCCTGTTGGGTGTCGATGTTCTGCTTTAACCTGCTGGCACTCTATGCATTTGTCTAAGTACTCGGCTATGTCTTTCTTCAATCTAGGCCAATAAAATTGTTTCCTGGTGACAGTGATCATTTTCTGGTATCCTGGATGACCAGAATAGGGTCTTTTATGTAGTTCATCCAGTATGAACCTCTTCAAGTCGTCACAATCTGGAATATAAAATTTTCTTCTGTAAGTGTGCAGACCTCCTTCGGTCATCTAGTAGCCTTCATATTTTTCTCCGGTGGGTCCTTGTTGTAGGTACATGGTCACAGTCTGCACGAAGGGATCTATTTCTTGTGCATTTATGATTCGTTCCTTAACATCTGTCTCGCAGGTGCTCACCACTACTAGGTGAATTGTTTTCATACTTCTGCTAAGGGCATCCACCACCCTATTTTATTTTCCTTTAATATGTTTCATTTCAAAATCAAACTCGCTAAGGAGGGCCATCCACCTAGCTTGTCTCGCAGTGAGATTTGGTTGACCAAACAGGTATTGCAATCCACAATGATCTGTCATAAGTACAAATTTTCTTCCCATGAGGTATTGCCTCCACATTTTCAAGGCATGCACTATGGCAGCCAGTTCTAGATCATGGGTCACATAGTTAACTTCATG
>SNQJ01S0073939.1:0-23827 GCA_010110895.2 Picea sitchensis | reverse complement strand
TCAACCATGACAAAACAATAATGAGTCATATTTACATCAAACAATATTGGGTCCATTACCCAAACCTTTGTGCTACGGGGCTTTCTTCAAGGGTTGACATCAATGACAACCAACCTTAATCAACAATTGTATCTATGTGTTTATGGTTATATCTCTGATATATCTATGTTATATTATTGGATATATGATATATATATGTACATTTCTTTATTATATCACTGCTCTCATTTTATGTTGAAAATAATATGGATCAATGAGGGACTGCATGGAATAGAAAGGTGTTCATTTATTTGGGTTGTGTAGGCTGGAGGGGAAGAGAGTTGGAAATTAGGATTGATGTGTGTTTGGGAAAGCATTAGAGATTGTTATCTAAATGATGTTTTTTTAAGATTTTTCCTAGGACCCATCCTTATGGATTCATATCCCTGGCTACGGGATGACACTGTTGTTGAGAGTGAATGAACAACAATGTATATGGTTGGGTGGAACATCCTTGGTCAGTAACTAGTTGGCGAATGTTTACCTGAAAATATAAGTGTTCGCTATTGTTTCTCTATAATGCATATTTCGTTGTGTATTTATTATTATATCTGAGAGATGTATTTATGTGTGCATGCTTGCTAGTTATTTTTTGTGCATGGCATGTTGTTCATTTCTTGGATGGTTTAGCATGAATCTTGATTATTTCACATGTGGTTAATGCATTCCTTCATGCTTATCTTCAAATTAATTATTATCAGAATTTGAAATCATTGTTTGAAGTGAAATTTGGAGTATCATGGCCATCCTTTTGGTGGTTGGGTATGTTACAATTCCCAACTCAAACAGAAGAACCTTATGGAATTGCACACTTCTCCTATAGGAGGACATTAAATATTCTTGAAAATGTACCATAAGATCAAAAAGGATTTTTTCTGGGAAGGTCTTAAAACCGATGTTCAAAATTTTGTGTATGAATGTGTGGTCTACCAACAAAATAAGGGAGATACAATCAGGATGTCAGGTCTCCTACAACCATTAGTTATACCAAGTCAATATTGGGAAGACGTCTCAATGGATTTTATTACATGTTTACTCAAATATAAAGGAAATACTATCATCATGGTAGTAGTGGATCAAGTGACAAAGTATGCCCATTTTTTCTCTATTTTTCATCCTTCTAAAAAAAGTACAGTAATCACATCATTCACGGAAACAACGCAAAACGTAAATGGATTCTCCAATATTATTGTAAGTGGCAGAGATCCCATTTTCACTGGAAATTTTTGGACTGAATTATTTTATTGTTTAGGTACTCAATTAGCTCACAACGCATCTTACCATCCTCAAACTGATGGAAAAACTAAGGTTGTGAATAAATGTCTAGAATGATATCTTTGTTTCTTCAAATTTGATAAATAGACACAATGGGTCAAGTGGTTTCCCTTGGCCGAATGTTGGTACAACACATCCTTCCATACTTCATAAAAGATGTCTCCATTTTTGGAACTTTATGGATATCATCCTCAATCCATCACATCTCCCTTGAAAGGGACTACAAAGGTTCAAGAAGTGGAGGACCAAATAGGGAACCAACAATAGGTTCTCAAATGATTGAAGGACAACTTCGTTATGGCACAAAATAGGATGAAACAACAAATAGATCAACATTGCAGTGAAAAGGACTTTGAAGTGGGGCATTGGGTATTTCTGAGTATACAACCATATAAACAAATGTACCTCAAGAAACAAGAGAAGGAAAAAATTTAGCACCCAAATATTATGGCCCCTATAAGGTTTTGCAAAGGATAGGAAGTATGGATTATAAATTAGAATTGCCTCCATCTTCATGTGTACATCAATTCTTCCATGTTTCTTTCTTAAAGAAGGTAATAAACATCAATATCCCAATCCAAAATATTTTACCATAGATTAATGAAGAAGGGAAAATGATACTAGAACCAAAAAACAATCCTTGAAACAAGGATTAAGCTGCTAATAAATTGAGCAATTACTGAGTACCTTGTCAAATGGAAGAACCTATCGGTAGAAGAGGTGACATGGGAAGATGATTTCTTCATGCATACACACTCGTGGTTAGTAAAGTGTTGAGGAAAACACTTGTTTGAAGGGGAGGGGAGTGTTAATCCCTAGACAAAGCTCCATGTTATATATAAAACCCCTAATTAATCCCTATATATTGAATTATTATATATCTAGTGTTATATTTATATGTAGACTATATCTCTTCATTGTACGCTTTAATTATAATTGTACCCTTTGTCTCATATATATACCAAGGAGACCCAGTCTTAGGATCATCATCTCTCATCTTGTCTTATGAATTGGATATATTGTAAAAGAAGGATTCCCCCTTGAAGTGGACTGTATTCATTGGTGTTTTATCATTTTTAAGGTGTTGGATCATAACATATCATGCTCTAGAATACGTAGGTGATATATTAAGGCTAAAGAGATGAAAACTGATCTAACACTTGCATGGGAAATTGTGGGCTTAAACCAAGGTGAAGAAAAGTTAATAATTGAATACAATGTCATGAAGGATTAGGAAATTTTAATATTCAATTTATAGAACAATTGTTTGAATAATGTTTTATAAAAAAATTGCTAGATTAAAGAGAGATTTTAAACATCATAACCTTATGATAGTCGACAATGTTTTCTAAAAACAATACTAGAATAAAGAGAGATTTTTACAATTAGATGAGAGGTTAAACATCATAACCAAATTATCGATAGCATTGTAATTTCAATTGCCTAAAAAAAACCTTTTAGTATATTTTGAGTTTCTAAGATTCATACGATTCAAGATGCAACCAATTTAGGAATTAGTACATTATGGATAGAACAATCATATTGAGTATTCTTTAAATTCATTCCTTTGAATATAAATAATATAAAATTTGTTTTCCATTTTGTAATGTAAATCCTCTAAATAGATATTTAAAACAAAATTTAACTGTCAATTAAACATTTTAGATTTAATGTAATTATATTAAACATTCTTGGTAAGAATGAAAATGGAAAGGCCACAAAAAAGGCTTGCACTTCACCAAAATTGCTCGATAAAGGGTTTATAAATGGCTCTACAACACCTCACAGATATTTTTATTGAGCCATCAAAACTAGGGTTCTAGCCCTCTCTGACCTCAATTTGTTGCCTCGACCTCCATAATTATTGTCTCCTTGATGGATCCTCCCTCTATCCCCTCTAAGAATGGATTCAATCTTTCCCAATTCCCACTAGAAATTGCCTCAACCCACTTGGCTCGGGAAACAATGAAGGTGCCTACAACCCCAGACTCCAAATTTATTGTGAAATCTCAAGTGGCCCCCTCTTCTCTAGCTGTGGTTTACATTGGTTCTATTGTAACTATAATTCAATATCTTTTCAAAAAACTATTCTTTGTAAATTCTTTAAGCTTTGATTTTACAATCTAGTTACTATTCTCTCTAACTAGATTGCTTTCTGATTCAATTTACAAAAGTTTCAAGTTATAATTATATTATAGTGAAATAATCATTACCCACATTCTTTAAAAAGAAATAATAATAACATCAAGCTCAATATAATTGTGCATCCATTGTAAAAAATCAGCGATCATGATCATTTTTATAATCAAATTCACGACCTTGTTAATCATATCCTCCATGTCCAAAAGATCTAACTATACTTGATATACCAAGATCTATGATCTAGGAATATTCTCGGGAATGAAACAACCAACAATTTAAACAAGCATTTTCCATTCGAAAGATTTGATGGTCATACAATCTTCTAGATCAATGACCCATATAACATTCAGGTGTAGAATTAATCAATCCTTAACAAAAAAAATTGGACCCAAAGGATCTAACAACTCTTAAAGTATTTGATTCGATGGCTCACATCATATTCGAAACAAAAGGCACACAGTTATTAAAGGTTTGATTGGCTCTGAGAAAATCATACAACGACACAAAGGTTGTAATTACTGTATTTGTATTTATGGTAAGTCACATTATATTTGATTTGATTAGAATTTGGCATGTTTGTGTGTACATTAAATCCTTGCATGTGTAGGATGAAGTTATCCTACTAATTATGTAAAATGGTTATGGATTGGGTTATTATGCATTTGAATAGCACTGCAGAAGAAACTCTAGAGTGAGTGAATATTTTTTCTGAAACCCAAGTTGTTGAAGCAATATGTAATCGATACCCACTTCATGTTTCTCCAATTAGAATCTCCCACTGTAATAGAAAAAGAAATGCATCTGCTAGAAAGAAGAAAACTTCTCAAGAAGTGTCTAAAGAAGATAACAAGATATTTAAAGATGTTTTGGCTGATGCATTTGATACCTCATTGAACCCTGAATGTGTGAATCGAATTAGAAATTGTATTAGTCATGAGTCTGCAGAAATCTCAGAAAATCCATTTCTCTGGAGGGGTGGTTTGTTTCATACCCTCACTTCCCGAGTTTTTAGTGACCCTGACCTTGTCCAAACTCTTGCTAAGATTTATAATGCAGAAACACAATGTATAGTATCAAATGATGATAAAAGGGATATATGTATTGTTTCTTCCAAAGAAATGGCTCAAATGTTTAACTTACCCCTTGCAAATTCACCTATTTTAGAAATCGACCATCTCAAAATTTTGAAATTTGGTCAACTGAAAAAATGAAATACTATAATTCAGAAATTTACTATTGATTCCTCATTTACATTTGATTAATTGTTGTTTGTTTTCTTTTCTTTTTCATTCCATGCTTGAACATGTATATACCTTCTTAAAACTGCGGAGTTTTAGACTTAAGGTTCTTCCAGAGTGTGTCCAAAAAAAACCCTAAGCACCAACATATCAATCTTCAGCCAAGGCCAAGAAAGGTCTCACCCAAGATGCAGAGAGGATCAAAAATACCATAAGGTCTTATGTTGAGGATGAAGGATTAAACATATTAAACACTACTGCTATTGGAATCCATGTAACTCGGGTCTGATAATCTATTTTGGACTAAGAATTGAAACAATACACACACATATTCAACTCATTCATAAAATACACATAATAGATTAGAATTTCCATATCTTTATTATTGGGACTATTCCATCACACAGAGATATATAGTACACTGACTAGTTGCTTAGGACAGCCATAGAACTTCATATCATTACTATGTAAAACAATGGGAATACAACATAAAGTTTCATGCGCCTTGCTTTAGGATTCATACAAAAAAAAGACACGAGAATATATTCAAAACATCACAAGATTACAATAGGCTCAAAGTGAGCTCAACACTATAGATAAGCTAACTCAAAAATATTTGAATGATTATCTTATGAGCTAACTCACTGACCAACTAACTCTTGTTCGGATCTTATAGCTCCTTTTTATATCTTTCACTGTTGGGGAACACTGTCTCCTTCTGCCCTACTCCACTCGCTTGTCTGATCCAACTACCTCGCATGCTTCTGGTGCCTGTTAGCACTCCATGTAGACTCTATGCATCCGGGGAAATCTTAATTTTCATTCCAACTCATCTTTTGGTTTCTCCACGTCTTCATATGTTGTGGGAAATAATAATTCTGAGAGATTTCCCGTTGATTATTTTCTTGATCCTGGCAACCATCTTCTTGAATTCTGGTGCAACTTGAAAAAAATCGGACCGACATGCACTTGCTAATATTTATACTTGGTGGGTTGCTGAAAAAAACCCAGTCTGATGAGAACTGTATGAAATTCCTCCTTCATTTTCTTTGGTGCATGAAAAACTATGTAATGAGCATGCACAACTTTGTTTGTGCCTGCACGCAAAACTGGACCCAAAACTTTGGGTGCCAACAATAATTCTCGATTAAATCATAATTTTGTTCCCCAAATGCTAAGTTAATGGTGTCATTTATAACTTTTATCCTCGGATATATGGATGATATCGAGATTGATGATGTTACCTTAGTTATTATGAATGAAGTTATGGATACGAAAAATGTTTCAAAATTTGATTTTGAAGGCTTTATAGCCAATGCTATTCATTTTTAGTTGTCATCATTTGAAGAGTTAAAATATTTTAGATACTAGCATATCTCTTCTTTTTTATTTTGTTTTCTCAGTCTGGCTTTTATCAGAAAAGATACCTATAATTAATTAAAAAGGATGATACTTTAAAATAACTACCAACTAGAGAATGGACCTCTCTCTTAACTTTTGTAGAGACTGAAGGAGCATAGTTGGATTTTTCTAATGAATTCGTATTCAATACATATACTCTCCTTATGGGACAGGAGCCTCCTCGAATTCTTGTAGCCTACCAATAGAATTTACATTTTCATTCTAGCCTAAGGGTAGTATATTGGTTTCTATTTTAAAGATATATTGTAATTCGGATATATGGTTGTGAGTTGGAACCTTATCAGTTACCTATATACCTTCCTCCTCATATTTTCACTCTTGAATTTTGGAGGCGGAGGTTAGTAGCTAATCAAATACATTTTGTATCAAAGACTAAAAGGGATTAATTCTGTTTACCTGTTGATTTTTCATCTTGTTAACACATAGGATGTACATGATTCAATGTTTTTTCCATATTTTAAAGTTTTTTATTAATGTAGTCTCAAAAGGACTCTTTTGGTATTTGTCAATCATGTGTTTTGTCCTTATTATAGGTTATTTGTTTTAACTTGTAGGTTTAACTAATAAATTCATGTTCCCAAAGCCTTTAGTCATGTTTCATATCTATAAATCATGATTTTTCTTTTCTCTTAGGTCTAGAATGCTGACCAAAGTACAGTTACAAAAGTCTTGATGTCATGGCGGTGTTTGTCATCATTGGTAAAGAGGGAAGGTATTGGTAATATATGCATAGTTTGAAGGTCACCATCAACTTTTTTTCTCCAAAATAGGTGTACAAAAGGTTTTAAATATTCACTTAACCATTTTAGTGTTGATTCAATTGCCAAAACCACATTCATTGCAAACTCTCCTAGAAGTTCACAGCATTTCAAAAAGCACCTCATGCGCTAAATCATACATAATCACGATATGGGAAATGTGAAACTTGGTGGATTCTCATTTCCACAACCATTTCATCATCATATTTTCCAAAAGATTGAGATAAAAAGGAAGGTTCAATTGTTTCATGCTATTTTCATTTGCAAAGATATTGTTGCAAACTGTCCATCGTTGCAAACAATTTGCACTGCAAACTCTCCGAAAGTGGCTAGTGGTAAATTAAATCTTGAAGGGTTGATGGTTTGAATTTCTGCAACAAAGGGAAAATTCCATATGCCAGGTATCATTTCTTAATACTTCAGTTCCATCATTTTCAAACCCATTCAGTCATCTAGAAACCTATTTTTCTACATGATATTAGATGTTGCAAACTGGTTAGCACTGCAAATCCCATGTTTCACATGAGATTTGAAACCCTATCATGTTGACTTGAGTAACCTCGCCTTCAATTAGGGTTTAGGTGTCACCTTTCCACTCAAATCGCATCTCACACCTAGTCTATCAACTAGAAATTATTTTGATAAAATCCCTATCTACAAACCCATCTATTACGAACTAAATTAGCACTGCAAACTCTTTCTTTTTCTCATTTGCCTGGAAATATTGATATTCGAGACTTCATTCATCCTTGTCATCATCATTTCATCCAAGCTTCCATATTCAAGTTACATTTTAGTTTCTGCAAAATTGTTCTAGTGTAAACCCTCCTTGCAACAAAACCATGAATTCAGTAGATTTCAACACACTGACTATTTACAACAGTTATCAGAAAGGTTTTACTCTTGCTTGACTTTCCATGGAGGCTTAGAAAATGAAGAAGACACATAAATGAGGTTATATTTTCATAGTTGAACCCCATGCCCTGAAACTCATTAATTCATAACCATTTTTTAGAGAAGCCTTTCAGAGAGCAGGTTGCCTGGTTTTTTGTGAAAAAATGCAGAGCGGACACCCTAAAGTGGCCAAACAGTTTGCATTGAACTTCAATGGAGTCAAAAAAAAATTTGGTACACTTGAGTTTGAATTTAAAGAACAATCTGTTTCCACAACTACAAAGATACCAATTCAAGCGGAAAATGGTTCAGAGCTATGTCTTTGGAATCTGACTTTTCTAAATATTTCTTAAAGCCAGAATATCAAGAAGACAAATTATCCAAAGGAGTACCTAGAAGCCATATGTTGGAATACTTTGATAAGATGATTAGGGTTATATAGAGTTACTTTACATGTGAGGGAATATTTAATATGATTTACCAGTACCATATTATACTACTAATGCATTTCACTGGCAAAAAATTCCTAAATATACCCATTTATTTGCTTAGAAGTCTTGGAAAGATGTCAGATAAGGTACAAGCCAAGTCCAAGTTGGTAGAGAGAAGTTTCTTTCAATATGGACTCATTAAGATGATGGTGTTAGAAGAGTTGAAAAATATTGATGGTGATTGGGATACTTTCTTGACTGCATCATGTTTTCAGCTAGATGTTCTTAAAAATCCACAAGCAAAAAAGGAGAACCCCTACCTCAGCTTAGAGGGTTGTGCACACTCAATTAAGAAAAAAGAGGAAGGTAGCTTAGGAGTATAAGCCATTAGATCCAACTATCAAGATAGATGAAGGTCCTACAAAACCTTCTGCTGAAGATATTTCTCTTATATTAGAGCCCTCACATATGGAACCATATTCCAACAAAGAAAGAAAGTTGAAAGGAAAGAAATTAGTTTTTATCCCACCTGTTGCTGAATTAGCTAAGCCTAGAAGAACATTTACAAGAGTATCAACAAGAAAACATTCCCCTATGGAAGAAGATCCATCCAAAGCACCAGCTCAACAAAATACCAACGAAAAATATCATAAAGAGCCTACATAAATCATTGAAATAAAGTCTCCTTCTGAAGAAAGCACTCCCACCTTCAAAAGGCTCAGGAAGAAACTAAAAGAGGCCAGAGCTGCGAGTGAAAAATTGAAAAAAGAAAATCTACAAGATAAAATCAAGTTGAAATAAAACATAAGCATGTGTGAAGAAACTATTGCAAAGGAAAAACACATGGTGAGGAGATCACTTCCCCTACATAGACAAGTCAAAAATGTATACAGGAAAAAAAAAAATTCAAGCTTAGATCATAAAGTTGAAGAAATAATTGCAGCAAGTAGAGGAACAGATAGCTATAAATGATCTGGACTTGTTGTCTTAGGCAACCATTAGCTAAAATCATGGAACATCATTTCTACTACAATATATCAGTTTTGCTATGGTTCCTTATAGATGTTGGTTTTGTCTTATGTTACTTCTAATTTTTCCCACTTGTTGTTTTGGAAGTCATTCTTCATGGATAAAGGTTATAAGAGGAATTAGCAAGAGGTTCATAGTTTATTTGCAGGTTTTGAAATCAATTGTAGTGAGAAAAAATAAAAATTCGTGTACAGGAAATTTCGCAATGAATCTTGCAGAGGCATTACGAACCTGCTGAAATTGAAATAGTTTACAGCGCAGTTGCTGCAAACTCTAAAAATATGAAACATTTGAGTTTTGGGAGGAATTATAGCTGTTAAAGGAGGTTTGGATGGTTCCCTAGGAATAATTTAGACATCAATAGACACTTGTACCTAATATCCATCTCCACTAGATCTCCAAACATTAGCCAGTTGCAGATGCATTTATCATCACCAAGAACTTCCTAGAATCTAGCAGTTCATTAATTTTCAGTTTGTTTGTCTATTGCAATGACTCTCTAAGGCACATAATCCTATGCATGAATCAGATGGCGAGTCATACAGGGATTTTTGATGTAAATTTCTATTTTATGGGTGATGGGACTCCTAGATAGGATTCGAGTGGTTTTTGGGAGAACTCGTATCTTTTGGTTTCTGAGTGTAAAGTTTCCATACAATGTAGGTACAAACTTAAGACTCTTGGATAATTGAAGATCATCTCCTTTTATACTATTACATGTTATATTCTTGTCTTTCTTTGATTTTTTCTATTGATGAATGATCTGTCTTTAGTACTTGTTCATGAATGCAGTGAATGATTTATTGTTATTTACTGGTGAAACAGTTTTCAAAGAACATTTTCTTATTGATTAGGAGGTTCCTTCTTGATAAGAATTCCATTGTATATGTCTCAGAAGTACCTGATCTAACTTGGTGCATATACTTCATATTTTTTTTGCTCAGTCTTCCATATTTTCATTGATGTTATACATATTAGTCTAAGATTATTCAAGCCTTGCTTGTTGGAGTATGTTTTGTGGAAATTTTGGGTTGATATTTTATACTAAGTATCTCATCCATTCGTTACACTTGAACTAAAAACTTTATCCTTTACAAAACTAAAAACGTTTTATGGGTATTAGGATTACACCTATAGCAATTTGGTGTGACTTCTAGTGCTAACATTTATGGTGCCATTGTCGGGGAGGGGAAATTGAATATGTTTCCATGGGATGTAGGAAAACGATACTAATGGTTTTGATGGTGTACAAAAAACTGTAATAGAAAAGACTGCATAATGCACCTAGTGACTCCATATTTAGTTGTGGCTCCTAAGAGAAGAATAATGAGATCTAATCCACATTCACCTATGGCCACACCTGTACCAGACCGAGAGAAAATCATGAATAAGGGAAAGGATTTGCAAGGAGTCTCATCTTATAAATATTCAGGTACTATTGGGAACCTACCTTATTCTATCTTTCATACACCAGTTGTTATTTATAAATCTGTTCATTTACCCGAGGTTCAAACCCCTATAAAATTTCAACTAGAAGGTCATGCTCTTGAACATACACATCTTTCTCCTGATCTGAAAGAAAAGAGCCTTGAAAGTTTTGATTTCCTTGCATCACCTGAAGTTATTAAATAGTTCATACTTGAAAGTTTATAAGATTTCCCAGCTTTAGGATCTCCAAATAATAATTTACTCAAGTCCATTAAAAATAAAGGAAAAGGAAATTCCTTCCATGAGAAGACCTCAACAGAAAAATCAAAGGCTGGCCCAATCCCTATCAAGTCTGAGTCTTCTAAAGTTTTGAAAGAGAATCTTTTTAGTGAAAAAAAATTTCCTCTTCCTAGATTAGAAGAAGAAAGATTTGAGACTTCTGAAATTACATTAATTGTTGAGTTTGAAAAATAATTTGTAATTCAAAAGGTTGAGAAATAATTGCAGTGGGTGGAATGGGAATCCCCTTTCCTTGAGGTTCTAATTGATTGGCCTAAAAATTTTCAAGATGAAACAAAAGAAGTTTTGTCCTCTACTCAAACTCCAGTACGATCACCAAAGTCACAACTCACTTTAGCTCATTCTACTCTTCCTTCTAGATCCTTTGTTGTAACCTCATCAAAAACTCCTAAGATCCAGACACCTCCTTATACTAATATGGTAGGAGTGAATACACCTCTAAAAAAAATTAATGCCATTGTGGCTGCTAGGTATGAACCATCAGTTCTTATTGGGCGTAGACTGATTTTTTGGAAAAGTCCATTTATGGAAAGTAAATATTAATTTGGAAAAATATAGTTGGAAGAAAAAGAAACAAGTGTAAGGAAAAGTCGCATGCAAAGGAGGAAAGCATGCAAGGTGCAGAGGTAGGAAAACCTAACCATGCTAGGGTTAGGGTTTTGGAAAGAGATTGTAACAACCAATAAGCTTATAAAAAAATATAAATAAGAAACTAGGAGGTCTAGTTCGAGGGATGTGTGTGAGAGAGTATTGTTGGTCGGAGTATATTCCAAGTAGTCGTTCAGGTTTTGAGCTATTGTGATCAATTTTGCAAGTCGTTGAGTTGTAGGAGAGTAAAGTAGTGAGATATTGAGGTTAGATCATAGGATGAGGATCCTGGTGTGATCTAGTCTGCCTCACAGAGTTTGTGGAACCTTGTTCACGATTGTATGATTAGAACTATAGTGCATGAAGTGCCATATTATACAGCGATTATAAATAAAATATCCTAAGAAGCCATATATTTAAGGACGTATCCTAGGAGGGGGTGAACCATGGTAAAACCTATGTACTTTATGATGATTGAATGTATTTTTACTTTATGTTAATGGTTGATCATCTTTAATTCCCTTTAATGATGGATTTACACATATGCAGTTAGCTAGATCTATTAAGTTTCCATGCAAGGGTTTAATAGGTGAATGAATCCTAGAATAATAGATTGATTAACCAGTGTAAGGATTGAAGAATATCAAGTATAATCCCAGATCCCCACTCTTCCCAAACTGCAAGCACTTGATCTTTGCAGTAACCCATAGAAATATCTTGGGTGAGACTACGCAATACATTCTGTGTGTTGTGTTGCCTTCTGGTTTACCATGAGAATCAATATTTTTAGAGGGATTTGTTGGAAACCTGTTCAGATCTGAACCTAGGTCAGCCCAAGAAGTAGCTAGAAAGAGTGAAATCCAACAAATGGTTTTGTTGCTAGTTGGAACTGCATGGGATTAAGTGAATGGGATCCGTAGAAGAAGCATGCAAAGAATGAAGGTATAAAAAGGGAATGTTCATACTCTGAAACCCAACGAAGGAAGATATCGAAAGATGGTTGAAAACAAAGGAGCCATAATTTGCACAGAAGGATAACAAAAAACCTAAGATAACGCCGCGCAAATATTTGGACAAGTATGTGTTTAACAACCTGCATGAGGTGTTTTTCTGTGATTTCCCGCATATGTTGTAGGAGTGGCTATTAAGGTTAAAATACAACCACCCAACAAACTGGATCAGATAGCTTGAGTGGAATCATGTGGAGATCATGCCGTTACAGCAAGTTAACAAAAAATTCACGTGTGCAATAAATTTCTGGTTAGGCAATATTGTTGCATGGTTTATCAAAAAAATTGCAATAGATATCGTGAAGTCTTACAGCACAACAAAGAAGGAGTTTCTAAAAGGACGTAGAGGTATGTATATCAGAGCGTTGTATACTTTAATCAAAATTTTACTGTATAACAACGGTGTGATGACTATGGAATCAAACAACTAAACTTCCCTGTGTGCATGGGGGAAGGAGGGAAGCACTGACAAAGGTGGAGAAGTGGAGGAAGACATGGATAACGGAAAGAAGGAGGAGGCCACAGATCCAATCATGATGGAGGAAGATCAGATAAAGAAGATAGTGGAAATATCTATAAAGACATGTAGTGGAGTACCCTACCAATATAAGATGAACAATAAGAAGAGAGACATAGCAGATAGAGGGGGTTTGGAAAGTGATGAAGAAGAGGTAGAGGATCTTTGTGCTAAGGAGAATATTGAGGAAATGTTGCATGAAACATATGAAATAAAGACAAGAGGTCCAAGGTCAGGAACATAAGGCACAATCCCCATTCATGTGAGTGTCAGTGTGGAACCCATAACCCAATGTGCAACTAATACACTAGAAAGAACACCACCATTTAGAAAACTGAATTTTAGTGGAAGGAGCAAAAACTGGAGGAGCCAGTTCAGGAAGTAGTAGTCAAGTATATACACCCCGTGAAGGTAGTAGTTCATCACAGTTCAAGATGGAAGGACATGATCCCACCATTAGATTACCATAATTTCGGGGAGAGGCATATGAGGACCCAGAAAAGCATTTGTTCATCTGTGAAAACATATGGGAATCAAAATAGATCACACATGAGGATACAAAACTTACACAGTTAGCTATCATGATAAGGGACCTTGACTGGTATATGAGCTTAGTTGTAAACAGTCCACCAGGAACAACAAGGATGATTGCAGATGTCAAGAAGCTACTGATCAATGAATTTCATAAGCCTAGATTAGAAGATCAGTACATGAATGAGATGATTAAAATCATACAAAAACCAGGTGAGTTTGTTTGGGAGATTGATCATAGGTTTAAGCATCTTAAAGCTAAATTGAATTATGTCATTACTAATATGCAACATAGAAATCTCTTTGTGAACTCATTGTTACCACATTTTCAATAACCCTTGAGACAACAGAAGTTTCTAAATCAGGAAGAGGATCTGCAAACAGCTTTACAGCTAGAAGAGAACCAATATCATAACACAGATCCAACAATAGAGGAGTTGAAGGAGGACATGAAGAACCTCACATTTCAACTAAACCAGAATAAGAGAAAAGAGAAAAGAGAAGTCGTTTAGTGTACCACATGAAGGAAAGAAGGACACCACAATAATGAATATCCAACTTTAGCACAATACATGGAAACATGTGTATTGAACCCTTTTCCAATAGGAGGAACATGGTTCAATATCTATAAGACACATGGGAATTATCCATATCATTTTCCAATGGTGCGTAAGTATCAGACATTACTCAAGAATTCATACTGCATTTTTTGCAAATCAATGGGTCATGATGATAAAGACTGTATGACAATGGACCTGATGAGAGAAAAAACTTTAGACACCTATAGGGTGCAATAAGATATGAGGACAGGGAAAGTTGCACCTTAGTTTAACCATGTACCACCTCCATACAACATTGTTCCACAACAGTATAACATTGTGCAACCACATTATAACCCCGCGTAGTATAATCAGGTGCCTCAGTACAACGCACAATGATGAGATCGAACTAGCTACAGAGGTGGAGGACGAGGAAGAGGACGATTTGGAAGAGGAAAAGGTCCATTAGTGTTCCAAAATGTCCAGCAGCCAGGACATTATGAAAGGGAATGTCCACTTCCACCTGTGACATGTATGTACTATTGCACAGCAGACCATGACACAGAAGAATGTCCAACACTTTTGGCAAAGATTCAAGAAAAGAGGAACCCGAACAATCAAAATGTTCAGTAGATCTTTGCAAAAGCCAGCAATGATGGAAGAAATATCAACATAGTCACACGAGAAGGTGCTAAGATAGGAATTGACACAGTGAGACAAGATCCAGCACCACACCAATGGGTGAAGAAGAATATCGAATCATAGAAGTAGTTTGATGCTGGAAAGAAAAGGAGACATTCAAGGAGGCCAGACAGGAGATCCTCAAACAACATGTTATGTATACATTAGTTGCACAAAATAATCAAAATGTACCAATGTACAGTATGCCTTTGTCAATGGACCACACCAACGAAGCACCACCTTTATCTCAAGTACCATAAATACTTTTCTACAATCCTGTGTGAATCTACTGAATGATCCATCATTGTTAAAATTTTGAAAAATATGTTAGAAATATGTAAAAGAGAGGTAGAGGGGAATTTAGAGAAGAAAACAATCAATCATCTCCATACAACAAGGAGGACAATCAGAGAATTCAGACTGAATGCCAATATAGGGGATTACAACATGGGGGATATTATATTGGAATTAGGCTATGAGGTAGATGTGTTACCCAAGAAGACATGGTAGTGTGTGGGAGAGATCACACTAGGTTATTCACCTGTCCAGTTGAATTTATCAAATCAACAAAGAGTTCTACCAATTGAAAGGATTAAGTGTGTGACTGTAGATCTGGATGGAGTGTGCACAAAGGAAAATTTTGAAGTGATAGAAATAGTGGATGGCACAACACCTTATGCAACATTGCTTGGCTTGGATTGGGAATTTGATAACCAGGCCATAATCAACTTGAAGACAAGGAAGATGACATTCGAATCATGAGAATACAGAGTCATTTCACCATTAGATCCATCAGAGGGAGAAAGGTTTGTAGATCCCACTTGCTTATATTTGGAGGAAATAAACCAGTTATACAGAACCATAGCACGTGAAGAAGATTATGTCAACCCAAATGTAGATGGATTACTCAGCTGGAAGAGCATCACATCATGTATTTTTGGCTCAAATACAAGTTTGGAGAATTGGAAGAAAATATTACATGAAGTTTCCACAAGAATGTGCACAAGAATAGACCGTGCAGTATGATGGGTGGGTACCGAGATAAGAGAACCTACTAGTTTTCATGGCATAAATGATTTAGAAGAATTTATGACCAAATATGAACAGGAATTATTAGAGAACTAGAGGCTCTTATCCCTAGATATTTCACTCAAGGAAACACCTACAAGATGGTGGGGTGTACACAAAGAGACAGTTAAATACTGGTACCAATGTAAGTGACTACTACGCATTAGATTCAACGCAGAGCAGGAGAGAAATAAGATACAGATATATGATGGATAGGGAACAACAAGAGAACATTTGGAGAAATGTAGAACACTATAGAAGATGACACAATCAGAGGAATGGATTCATCACTTTATCCATACATTGGAAGAATTATATAAAACTTGTATGTAGACAAGGAACTGTGCAGAGGCACTGCAGAATGGAAAACATTTCAACAAGATTTTATAGTAACCTTCTCATTTGAACATGAGAACCACAACATTGATTCAACACTAAAACGGATAAGAGGGGTGATATTTATTGATGTACCAGAGGCTGAACTCATGAAAAAATACCAACAATAGAACATGCAAACAGTCAAAGAACTATTGGCATTCTATCATATGGAAGATGAAGCACCAGATGAAGATGACCCATGCAATATTCATATTACAGAAATTGAAGGATAAAGAGAGGCGGAAGGTCCATCTTTGGAATCATAAGTACTTGTTGCACCTATCAAATTGAAGAAAGTCAACATTGGGACAACTGATAATCCTAAAATGCCAAGTATTGGGGACTATTGGGATGAAAAAACACTGGAAATAATAACAAAGTTACTGCACGAGTATAGTGACTTGTTCCCAACAACCTTTATAGAGATGAAAGGCATAGAAAGAGAGCTAGGAGATATGAATATACCTCTCAAAATCGAGGCAAGACCTATCCAAAAAAGACCTTACAGATTGAATCCAGTGTATAAGCAAAAAGTGGCAGCTGATATGGATAGAATGTTGGAAGTCGGTATTATAGAACCAGTAGAGGAATATGAATGGATAACTCATATGGTAGTACAAGAGAAGAAACAAAGGGGGATAAGGATCTATGTAGATTTGAGAAAATTGAATGATGCTTGCTTACATGACCCTTTTCCCACCCCTTTCATAGATGAGGTATGATGCAGGAGCATCGTACAAAGCCAAAGCACATGCCTAGCCAAAGGAACAACTGGACGCACAGATAAAAAAAAGGGGCATGTTTTTATGAAAACGTTTTGAATTTTGAAATCTAAAGCATTAATGTAATAGCTAGGAGAAGTGTACTTACATTTATGTCTTGGAGATATGAACAGATCTGGAGAAATTACTCTCATCTGTCGGATATAATAGGCATTTAAGTCTGTTTAATGAAAGTACGTAGATTTGATTTAATAGATTAGATAGTTTAGAAGTGTAGGAGGGAAAATGGATATAGACACCCTCACCCTTGTATCATGGTAATTTTTAATGATCATTTAGAATTTCATAAGCAGTAGAGTTCTAGCAAAGATTTGTAGAGAAGAACCCATGTACAGGAGCACTTGAGTTAATATATGAAGCTTTGACTCAATTTTCATGGTGTTATGATGCTTATTGTTTACACTAGTTGAATGGTATGCTTACAGTGATTTGTTTCTTTGTTACGCATTTGTTTCAATGTTTTATTATGTGTATGATCATGTTGAGTGTATGAAGTCCGAGAGAGGAGAAGAAGGAGTTTCAATTGTTTCTCTTCCTGAGAATTCCTGCAAGGAGTGTAGTGAACGTCCACAAGGTGTGCGTTGACGATGGTCTGAGTTTTATCTCAAAAAGCTCAGGAGAGATATCGTTGTTCTCATACCAGCAGAAGTGCAGGAGAACCACAGAGTCGTGAAAGGTGTGCGTAGGCTGGTGGAATTCTTAGAACTTATCAACCAAGAGTAAATTTGAAGGACTACTGTTGCAAAGAGTGCACAGGGTCGAAGACTCAAATAACCAGAGGTTGTTTGAAAGTTTATCGCAAGGAGTGCGAGCAGGGCTCTTTTTGGAGGCTTGAGTTTGTAAGTGAAAGATCAGAAGGGATAACACCTTTGAAGTGTTCAAAGGGAGATGGAGATCGAAATTGTCTCATATAAGTCAAGTTCAGGAGGGAGAACATGGAGTCATTTGAGCAGAAGCCATTGAGGAGTGAATCGGGTGGTCAGAATTCTCTATGGAGAGCTTGTGAAATCGCAAGGACCATAGGATCCGGTGGCGCTGTAAGGCGGTTAGGAGTTGGATGAAATCACCACACTAATATCAAGAATCAACATGAACCATCTATCCAATGAAACCAGTCCCACTCAATTTGGATACTCTAGGAAGAAGTTATGATTGTTTTACCTGGAACACCTTCTTGAGACTAATCAATAGGACTAGTCAGATACCCTATCTTACACAGGGTGTATCTACAAATTTAAGATGACTCAGAAACTAAAAATTTTACCACAGATACCTTACTAATTTATGTAAATATCCTTCGTAGTTCAAGGTCTGAAACGTTACAGAAAACATTTTATAGCGAAAAATCTGCAATGACTCAGTTCAGGATGATTCTAGAACCCTATCTTGTACAGGCTGTATCTCTGAAAGTATAAGGCCTCAGGAGATAAATTTTGAACCCAACGTACCTTGAACCATATACTAAATACAATCCAAGTCATTCCTTTTGAAATGTTGTATAAAACAAGTTATAGCGAAAATTCCAAGGTGTCTTAGATGTAGCAACAAAACCCCAAGACCTTGAGCTCCGATACCATATGTTAAGATCCAAATATCAATATAGCATAGAAAAACCTCAGAAAAAGTACTCAACGCCTTGAAAAAGAGATAATTTCATATAATAAGCCTCTTCGAGGGGGAAACCTCATTTTACCCCACTGTTATAACCCTAAATTGCACCACACAGGCTTACCTGGCATCAGGCCAACTCATATCCCTTCTTTGCCAAAACTATGCTGAAAAAACTCTTTAAAAATACTCTTGGGTCAAGGCCCACGCGCCCTAACCCATTACTGCACGCGTGTACACGCTGGTAGACCCACTACAGCCCGCGTGTACCTAACAAAGCATGGAAAAAGGAAAGTTGCCAATGGAACAAAAAGCTATGGGTCAGTTAACTAAAACTCTCGGCCATGCATGGCCGAGAGTTCATCCAAAACCCTNTCCAATGAAACCAGTCCCACTCAATTTGGATACTCTAGGAAGAAGTTATGATTGTTTTACCTGGAACACCTTCTTGAGACTAATCAATAGGACTAGTCAGATACCCTATCTTACACAGGGTGTATCTACAAATTTAAGATGACTCAGAAACTAAAAATTTTACCACAGATACCTTACTAATTTATGTAAATATCCTTCGTAGTTCAAGGTCTGAAACGTTACAGAAAACATTTTATAGCGAAAAATCTGCAATGACTCAGTTCAGGATGATTCTAGAACCCTATCTTGTACAGGCTGTATCTCTGAAAGTATAAGGCCTCAGGAGATAAATTTTGAACCCAACGTACCTTGAACCATATACTAAATACAATCCAAGTCATTCCTTTTGAAATGTTGTATAAAACAAGTTATAGCGAAAATTCCAAGGTGTCTTAGATGTAGCAACAAAACCCCAAGACCTTGAGCTCCGATACCATATGTTAAGATCCAAATATCAATATAGCATAGAAAAACCTCAGAAAAAGTACTCAACGCCTTGAAAAAGAGATAATTTCATATAATAAGCCTCTTCGAGGGGGAAACCTCATTTTACCCCACTGTTATAACCCTAAATTGCACCACACAGGCTTACCTGGCATCAGGCCAACTCATATCCCTTCTTTGCCAAAACTATGCTGAAAAAACTCTTTAAAAATACTCTTGGGTCAAGGCCCACGCGCCCTAACCCATTACTGCACGCGTGTACACGCTGGTAGACCCACTACAGCCCGCGTGTACCTAACAAAGCATGGAAAAAGGAAAGTTGCCAATGGAACAAAAAGCTATGGGTCAGTTAACTAAAACTCTCGGCCATGCATGGCCGAGAGTTCATCCAAAACCCTNTAGCTCCTTCTAGCCTATAAAAGAAGGGGTAGGGGTACCATATGGAGGAGAAAAAATATAGCGAAGAAAATCTCTACCCATTTTCCGAATCCATTGTCCCAACCCTTTAGCCTTTCCTCATGCCAAAGGATATTTAACGCAAAGCAGTTGGAGGACAGAAGAAGAGGAGCCCAGGATCAAGATCAAGGAGCGGTGGTCGGTCTCGACTTTGATTGTAAGTTGATTCATTTTTCAAATAATAAAAGAATACTTTTCCCGTCCCAATGCATGAGTTATCTATGGCTTGGTTAATTTATGCTTAGTTTCTAACCCTTTAGTAGAAAAGTAGCATGCATGCATAGTTGTTTGTCTTGATTGCAGGTTATCTTTGGAAGGAGCAGCGCAAGCAAGTGGTCAAAGCACAACGAAGGATCTACGTCGAACGTCGGAGACAAGGTTAGTAGTCATTCTCCATGCATCTATTGTGAAAGAGGGGTTTAAGTTTCGGGTTGTAGGTTAAAAAGAAATTTCTTTACGGTCAAAATCTGCATGCAAGTCTAGCCCTAGTTTGCTAGTCCATAGGGTATTTTTCCCAACAACAGAGTTGGCGACCATACTGGGGAAGAACCTCTTTAGGGTTTTCGGATTTAGTTGAGTTTTTTGGGTAGTTTATAAAGATTAGATTTTTTGTTTCTTTGCTTGTCCTTTCTTGTAAGGTCTGAGTGAGCAGGGAGCCTGGTTCTTCATACCAGTTTTCCCTGACTTCTGCTTGACGGTAGTTGTCGAGACACACAGAGGTACACGCAGCCTGCAGAAGGTCTGCACGCGTGTACCCGCGCCTTAACCTCTTACAGCCCACGTGTGAATGCTAGCTGTAGAGGTTTCAGTAGTTTGTAGGAGTTCAGATAACTTTAAGAGGCAGTCCTCCTCTTCCCTGTCAGAATTATACATTCTCAGGGGGTTTTCTGGAAACCTGTCTGAGTCTTGCTGGTTCATGGTCCTATCTCAGTTTGTCTTTTTGTGTCTTGTTATTCCTTGCAATTATTTTTCTTTTCTGTTAGAAAGAGCATTCAATCCTTCAAGGGACCCTGGTTGTCAATACCAGAGGCCGCTTCCTGGTCTGAACTGTATGTTTTTATCTTTGTCTTAGAAGTTATACATACACGCGGCTTGTACAATGTCAGCCCGCGTGTACACGCATCCTGTTTCATCTCAGCACGTGTTCGCACGCGTGCTTTTGTAGTGACAATAGCGTGCTTGATAGGATACTTTTTGTTCAGGGTGGGGCAGTCATCCCCTCCTTTGATGAGAAGTATTCCACTTAGGTGTTTGAGTCTAGGGTTGAACAGTCAGTAGGTTAGGTCATCTCACCCTTAGCTTTCTTTTTCTCAGTTGATAGTTGAACGAAAAATATAAAAAAAGATACTTTTCTTTATGGTTTTTAGGCAAGCTTAAGAGTCTCTGTTTTCTTTATTGCATTGTGTGTATTTTCTTTGATTCTTTACGATCTGCGCTTTAAGCCAGAATTTGTCTTTCTTGGTTTTGTGCTTGTCGGTATTTTCCCTTCGTTGCTTTATTTAGCACTTAAATAAATAAATAAATCACTTTTCATTTTCTTATTTGTTTGAAGAGTGTGTTTATGCATCATTATCTAGGGAGAATTCTTTATTTTGTAAGTTTTTGCAGTGAATTTAGAGCATAAGTAGATCGTAGTCGAGTGAAATTTCTTTATTTTTGCTGCATAAAATCTTAGAAAAATTGAAAAGGAAAAGAAATGTTTCTTTGTGAAAAGTTGCTGAAATTTTGCATTTAGTAAAACTCTTTTGTTTCCAACATTTTTTCATTTGTTTTTGCTTTCATCTTTACACATCATCAGTTTCACCTTCATACCCCGTGATGTAAGAAATCCCATAAAAGCAGTGCTAATTTTAAATCTATTAGACTTTTTGTTTGTAGGGTTCACAAACTAGTTCAGGACTAGGGCCTTGGATTCGGTTGGAGAGGAAACTCTCCAAGGCCATTCAAAACCAAACATTAGAGTCTCTGATAGGGAGTGTAGAAGTCCAGTTTCGTGGAAGTTATCCGGGACCCCTCTCTAACACAGGGGATAAACACGAGGTCGCATGTGGAAAGGTAGCGGAGATAACCCCTCCAAATCCGGACCAATCGTAGTGGAGAACATATATCAAGGGCTTGTTTTGGGATTCTGTCGTTTGCATTTGCCACAGGGCTTCGTGGGTCTCGAATCCGTTCGAGGTCCTCAGTTTTCTTCCGGACCATTTTCTCTCGATACCCTTGACAAGTTTCGGGCTTGATACCCTGCTCATTGTGGTCTACCTGACTTTCGATTGTACCCGCCTGGTGATTGTTCGCGTGCTGGCAACCTAGTTGCCAATATTTGTTAGGGACATACACGGGTGACTGCAGGGGTATACTGCGGTACCTAGGGTAGACATCGGGCCACGCTTTGCAGAGTATACCTGGAGGGTGCTTCCATGTTCAATTTTCACTTGCACCGGTAAGTTGCTCTAGTGTTGGTTGTTGTAACTTTTCTTCCAACTAGTTTAGTGTTTGATTGTCTTATCTCTTAGGGGATTCTTTTTAGTGTGTGTTACTGTTTGAATGTGTAGAATACCTTAGCGTGTATTGGATATTCTCACACAGTGGAGGATCCTGAGCTCTGTCGGTCACGAAGGCTTCTGGGTCTACCGCCGGTTATACTAGAGCCACCCCCGCCACAATTGAGGCAGAAGCTAGACCAACAAGGGTCTTTTGAAGCGACCGGGTTACAAACCATTGTGCCCGAACAACTCCCGGAGGAATCAACCAAAAATCTTGGCTCGGTTGAAACCCCAACCACTGATACTTGACCACAGGTCATTGTACCAATCCAATTTTATGAATGCCTGTCAGTGCCTCACACAGTTATGGAAACAAACGTTGTTACTTCTTCTGGGAATTCTTCCATTCCCACCACAGTTGCTACCACAAGAGAATCATCTCCTAACTTACCGTCGTCAGTCTGAGCCACCATGGTCTCGGCCACAACTACGTCGCACAGTGGACCGATTCCGTCTATGGCAGTGGCCACAACTCCCTTCACACCTAGTGCGACAGGCCCTCCGTTCTCATACGGTATGCCTAGTTCGGGTACAAGTCCTGCACTCACTCACTCCACTTTACAGACTTTGGGTCTAGGGGCAGGGAGCTCTAACGCTCCTCTGCAAGGTCAACTTGGGGGCACTCCTGTCCCTTTTAATGTTTTTCCTTATGCTGGAGGTCATATCCCTCCTTCGTCCCCTTTGCTTGGTGGTCCGCATCAGCAGTCCATCGGGCAGCCTGCACACACTAGTTTATTTGGAGTCGGGAGTAAAGGAACACCTGCGCACAATATGCCGGTAGGTTTGTCACCATTTGTTTGGAATGGGATGTTTGGTAACAACACTTTCACATCCACCACTTTCCCATCTGGGGGCACTCCCATTTTTGGACAATCTACTCCAGCACAGGGTACTATTCCTGCGCTGGGGGCACATATAGCAGGACCTTGGAACTCAGGACAAGGATATGTTCCCTCCTCTGGAATGTCGTTCTGGGGTAATTCTTTCCACAGTCAATGGAACCTTGGACAGACTACCATGCCTCTCCCATCAGGACTGGCATGGGGTAATCCTTCCCAAAGTCCTTCAAACACGATGCATGTCCAACATCCTATGTCCTTTATGGGAAATCAACCAATGATGTCTCCACAGATGCAAAATGCTTATGGTGGTCAGGGCCATGGTTTCTACCAGAATCCAGGCCAGCAGCCAAACTTTTCCTGGCAACTTGGTGCCAGTCAAACTCCAGGACCCTTTTTCCCAGGTTATCAGCAGCAACCCAAACTACCATTCCTGGCAATGTTACACTTGCCAGATTTTACAAGGTTGTTAA
>SNQJ01S0073938.1:2192-37498 GCA_010110895.2 Picea sitchensis | reverse complement strand
TGGAGGTCTGAATAAGAGGTTATGATTCTAATCAAATTTCGATGTCTAACTCTACCCAAAACTTTGCACTCTCTATCAAAACTCTTATGAGCCCCTTCATTTTCTAGATTAAGAAGTTTGACAGCGATCATTGTGCCATCATTAAGAACCCCTTTGTACACTTTCCCAAAACTACCAACTCCTAACAAGTTGGCATCACTAAAGTCATCTGTTGCAGTGATGAGCTATGCATAGGAAATTCTTCGGTGCCCCACATTTAAGGATGTCTCAACCTCTCTAAGAGTATGTCTCTTGTGATTTTGTCTCCACAAGATTCCCATAAACAAGCACAATACAACAATGACTATCACTGCAACAATAGGTATGATAAATCTTTTCAAATGCAAAACACTTTTATGTTTGTGAGTAGAGCAGGGTGACAAACCTACCCAAGGTCCACAGAGACCAAGATTTCCCATAAACGCAGTGGCACCAAGATCTTTGAAAACTCCACCTCTAGGGACTTCTCCTGACAACTTGTTGAATGACAAATTCAAGTGGCGAAGCATTTTGAGATTTTCCAACGACTTGGGTATTCCACCGGACAAATTGTTGGAAGAGAAATCCATTCCCTGAAGACTGTGAAGTTCACCAAGCGAAACTGGAATTGGACCATCAAGGGTGTTGTAGGAAAGATTCAAGTATTCTACTTCAGCGCAACTTCCGAGTGCACTTGGAATGTAACCAATTAATCCATTTGCAGAGATATCTATAGCTTGAAGCATAGTCATCTTGGTCAGTCCCAACGGCACAGGGCCTTGTAAAAAGTTATTGGACAGGTTGAAATAGAGAGCTAAGTTTGCAAGGCTTGCAACCTCTGGAGGTATGTGCCCACTGAGCTTGTTGTGTGATAGGTCTAACTGTAGTAAATTCACGCATTTCCCTAGACTTGCAGGTATATTACCTGATAATTGATTCAGAGCAAGATCTAGGGGCAACATAATCAGGGATTATTCCAGAGAGATTATTTTGATAGAGGCGTAGTAAACCTAAGCTTTTTAGTTGCCCAATTTCATTCGGGATGTTTCCTTGTAAATTGTTATCTCCCAAATCAAACCTCTCCAGCTTTTGAAGCATATTAAGTGAAGTAGGGATTGACCCTGTAAAAGAATTGACTTCTAAACCAAGAAAATTTAAACTAGTTAGGTTTCCAATCTGTGGAGGTATTTCTCCTCCTAATTCATTACCGCCCAAGTCCAACCAGTAAATTTTAGAGAGGCGGCCTATAGAAGAGGGCAAACATCCGGTGAAATAATTAGCTGATAAATCTATTACTTGTAGGATGGAAGAGTTGGTAAGAGCAGTAAGAACTGGCAAGCTCGTGGTGCTGCCGCTAGCGAGTTGATTTTCTGCTAAGCTTAGCGCATAGAGATGCTTCAACTTACCAAACTCCGTGGGCGCTACACCGCTGAACTGGTTAGACGATAAATCAATCAGTTGAAACTTAGTACAATTGAAGAGGGAAGAAGGAATGCTGCCACTCAGTTGATTACGGCCCAGATAGAGTCCCGTCAACTGGGTGTTCTTGCTACACAACTCCGCTGGAATGTTACCAGTAACCTGGTTAACGTCTAACGCCAATGCCTGAAGATTGGTGCAGTTAGACAAGGAAGATGGAATTTGACCTGTGATATGGTTTTCCCCTATAGTTAGAACGATCAGCTGGGTTAGCATACCCAGTTCGGAAGGAACACTCCCGTGAAGGTTGTTGCTAAACAAATCTATGTAGTGCAAAGAGGACATGTTTCCTAAGCAGGCCGGGATTGTACCCGTCAAATTGTTCTGTTGCAAGTTAATGAATAGTAACTTGGGGAGAACACATATTTCAGAGGGAATGTTTCCTGCGAGATTGTTAAAGGACAGACTCAAGTTCCGTAAACTGCGGCAGCCACCAAGAGTGGGCGGAATAGAACCATGGAGCTCATTAAGAGACAGGCGAAGCATCTTTAAGCGAAAGAGGGTTCCCAATTGATAGGGAATGTGACCGTGGAAACTGTTATTGTTAAGGTCGAGAAGTCTAAGAAAGGAGAGATTGCCGAGAAGAGGAAAGATAGTACCTTGTAAATCCATGTCTGAAACGTTGAGAGAAACCACTCTTGGTCTGCGCCGACTGCAGGTGATGGCTGTCCAGTTGCAGAAGGAAACATTTGGTTTCCAAGTAGTGGATAGTGGAGAAGGAGTAATTGCAGACATGAATCCCAGCAGAGCTTCGTGATCAGAAGCATTGCTGAGATGAGGATGGCGAGGATGAGATGAGAACACAAAAGGGATGCGAAGGATAATCGAATAAAAGAAGAATAGAAATATCGTCATCTCCTGCTATGCCAAAAACCATAAAACAATCGCTGCTATGCCAAAACCATATAACAATCGCTGCTATGCTATATGAGAGATTTCATTTACTTTATAGAAACTTGATTCATTTTTAACCACATAAATGTTTTGTATATTTTTTTGGGTGATGATAATTTTAAAATAATCACCTTACTAATTATTATTGATTATTAGAAAATTACAGACAAGAGAATAATTATTGAGTCCCCTTAATAATTACAGACAAGAGAATAAAATAGCCACCTCACGTTAACTTTGATATCTCTTTCACCTCAACTGAACCACTTTGAATATTAAAAATATAAAATCTTAAAATAGTCAAAGAAGTTTGATATCAATTTCACCTCAACTGAACCGCTTTGAATATTAAAAATATAAAATCTTTAAATAGTCGAAGTTTGATATCTATTTCACCTCAACTGAACCACTTTGACTATTAAAAATATAAAATCTTTAAATAGTCACGTCACGTTAAGTTTGTTCCACCGGAATTAATAAGATTCTCTGAATATGAAAGCAGTGTTTGAATATGGAATGGGCAATAATTAAAACGCTGTTTGAATAATGGAGAGGACTTTAACCACCATTCACGCGGTGCACATCTGAGATATCACCTGAACTTCACCATGAAAACATCATCTTTGAACTTTGAATATTAGAAATAGAAAATCTTAAAATTAAAAAAAACTATTATTTATTTAATTATTTTATGTTAACCAACCATTTAAAGAAAAAGAAAGACGCTGATCTATATTAACAGTATCTTTATTTTGAATGTGGTTTTTTTTAAGTATTTATTATTAATACTTAAAAATAATTATTGATGTATTTAATTTTTATTAAATATTAATAGTATAAATGTATTTAATTTATATTAATTTTTAAAAGGAGTAGATATACATTGTTTAATGTTTAAATATAATTAGCATACTTTGGAAGTGGGGAAATGGAATGCCTAAAAAAACTAGCATATGTTTTTTTGACAATGTTAATTTTACCAATGTGCATCATTCTACTATCTTTGCTTAATTCGGTGAGAGTATTGAAATATTTGAATCATAGGAAACCGAAATCATTCATTCAAATGACTCATTAGTCTATTAAAGGTGCAAAGTAACAACAAACAACTTGTTATTTGCTCATAAATGAAATCAAAGCTCAATTGAATATTTCATGTATCATTCATTCATAGCAGGAGAAAGAGGAGCCATATGGGAACAATACAGCTACACCAAGCATGTTTTTAAGTCTTTCAAATTTGTCTCTACTCAAAGATTTGTGGAGAATATTAGTCACTCAATCCTAAGTGGCACAAGAGATTAGCTTGAAATCCTCATCTTGTACCAACTATGTGATGTGATGTTGATGAACTTAAATATGCTTGGTTCAACATGAAAAACCAGATTCTTGGTTGATTTGATTACTTTCTGATTGTTACAAAGTAGGGGAGTTGTTTGTTTATGCTCCAACTTGAGCTTATCAACAATCCTTGTAAGCCATATGGATTCACTTGAAAAACGAATTGTTGTTTTCTAATCTGCTTCTGTACAAAACAAGGCCATAGTGGTTTTTTTTTCTACCCCACAAGATATCACATGAACGTGCATTTAATACATAACCTATAGTTGTTTTTTTTGTTGTCTAAGTACATGTCCACTCATAATCAGTGAAGCCAACGTGCCTTAAACTATCATTCCTTACAAAATCTAGACCAAAGTACAAAGTTCCTTTAATATATATGAGGATCCTCTTCGCAACTTTGCTCAAGTTTTGGATAAGTGGTAAGCCAAGAAACATTATTCTCAAGACAACTTGAGTATGTTATGGGGATCCTCTTCACAACTTTGCTCAAATTTTGGGTAAGTGGTAAGCCAAGAAACAATACTGTCAAGATAGCTTAACTCTGTTATGGTAGTTATCGAGTAAATAAAGTTGCCTACTATTGTCTATACAAAAATAATCTACACACTTCAAGTCTTCCCCTATCGTCAACTTAAGTTCATCCAAATTGCCTTTTCACCAAACTTTGATGTCAATACAATAGTGGAAAAATCCAAGGTCAATATTATATTCACTCTACCTAAATGTGCTTTAACCTCTTTTATCAATTCATTTTTTCTATTTATAATTAGAAAACCATCAAACTAAGATTATAAGATCATCGCTTTTGTTCTTCACACGCTAGTTTGGATGAAAGTGACTCTCCTTGAAACTTGTAGCTATTAGATGCTTGTCAATCATGAAAACATATGAAAAATTTATTGATGAAATTTTGATTGATATATTAATGTTTTTCTAGAAAACAAGGACCACTTATAGATTCATTACAATGAGCAAATGGAGAGATTAAATTCGAGAGTCCAAACAGGAGAAAATGGAGAATACAGTTAAAATAAAGTGCAGATTCGGAAGCAACGGACATGTGGAGAGATCAGTTTCCCTTAGGTTTCCAGAAGCGATTTCTTGAAGCGACACCTAATGGAAGGGAACACAGTTAATCTCCTAGAGACCTTCCCTGGCGAGGCATAAATTTTTGAAATGATAGCAGCTTACTGCTACGGTTCCTCGATTCTCATGAATCCTTTCAACATTGTTGCTCTAATATAAGCGATGAAGTTCTTAGAGATGATAGAAGAGTATTGCAGAGGTAAACTTTGCATGCAAAGAGAGTTTTATTTCAACTAAGTAATAACATTGAAAAACCAGGAAGACACGATTGAAATTCTTTGAAACTATAAAAATCTTCATCCTCTGGCTGAAGAAATGCTTATTGTAAGCGGCTGCATTGAGGCTATTTATGTGAGGGCACTAATGGGCCATTTTTGAAACGAAATATCAACTACATGAAGGAAATTCTCTGGTAAGTTGCAACGGCTGGTGGATAAAACATATGTTGACGTCGTTGTTTAATTATTTTGTATAGATAATCGCCTGTATTCGTAGGCGGGGAATGTCGAAGAAAGTTATTGGTCGAGCGCTATTGTTTTACGTATATTGTTGGATCGTGGACATATTGAAGGCTGGCGATTACAATAGAAATTTTCATGACAAGGCTTTGGACTTGGAAGAAATTGAGGTGTTTTCAAGAACTGAAAGGACAGGCATTATTGAGTCCATCGTCAGGATTCTTCCCCAAGACAATGATCTTCTTATTTGTGATTCTTTGTTGTGTTCTCGCTAGGACCGCGAGCTCGGAGTGTCGTGCTCAGTTGGAGGAAAGAATAGTCTCCCAGCAGTAACAAGCTACAATCACAGATTTCCTCCTTCCATTAAAGACAGACGAAGAATGACATTGTGCGGCCAGGTCAGAAATTGACAGTAAGCAATAGATTGTTTCTCATACGATACATCGAATTGGGGGTGGTTTCTCCTTATCCAACACAACGATTAAGATACGAGGTGACTATCCCACAACTTATGCCGGAAGATTCTGCCTACATCACTATCATCTCCATAGACACCAGAAAAATGGCAAATACTCCAACCAACACGACAACCTTGTTATTGTGACTGATGCCCACCATGATAACACTCTCTTTTTTCTTCTCCTTTGATTCATCGACAGTCACACTCTCAACTTCTGCACCTTCAGACAGATGAATCATTTATGCGTGTTTTCTCAAACATGGAATGGATGAGTATATATGGGAAAATTTGATGCATTTAATGACCAACCAAAACCTATGTCAATGATAATCCATGTATTTAAGTGTTTCAATGAGTTGAAACAATGTGTGGTAGGGAAATGGACATGACAATACTCCCGAAACGAGGATTTAGACGAACACAGGCATTCACAGTGGACAAACCCACGTGGCAGTTGTTGTTTTATTGCAAAGAGACACACATGGAATTTGTTGATTTCATGTGGAAAGGAAACACCGAAGTGAATTGGTGTGGTTACTTTGTTTAAAGACTATGAGATTTTTGGAGGATCTACCAAAAGTAGTCAATGGTCAAATTTTTGGACCAGTAATTTTGATCCCCATTCTTAGTTGTAAGTATATACAATGCATCTAATAAATCCTATAAAACCTTTGTGTGAAAGAAGGTGAATCAACAGATTTGGGCATGCAACCACGAAAGAAACAAATTGATTTCCTTCTATAACCCTTCGTGCCACCACTAAAAATTTTGAATTTACCTTACATGTATTATTGGTCCAGTCATTGTGGTCAACAAGGGAAGAAGATAACTCCTATTAAACTTATTTCAACCTTTATTTGCGACAATCTAGTTTAATCAATTTAAATAAATAAATGAATAGGAGCGAGGAAAAACAAACCATTATTCCAACTAATCAAAACTTCAAACATGATATTTATTTTATGCAACATCACAATTAAGAATGTAAAACATACCAACAAACAATCATTAGTGCGTGCAAACATCTTAAGACAAACCAGAAATTTTTGTATACATATAAACTGCACAATTTATAAAAGAAGTAAAAAGAAGGAACGTAACAGATTTCCATATCTGCAAAGGAATGGATCTTGATATATAACAATCACTGCTATCCCAAAACCATATTGGCGTGAGAGTTTTCATTTAATATATAGGCATAGATTCAATGTTATTAAATGTTTTGTATATACCGGAGTTAACGGGATTCTCTGAATATGAAAAGACTGTTTGAATCTGGAAATCACAAGAGATTCTCTGCATATGAAAACGCCGTTTGAAATTTGAAGGGAAAATAAGGGAGAGAACAAGATTATAACTAGCACAGTCGCTAACTCGCGGCTGAGAACGCTGAAAGGTAGCGGTTGAGAACGCGTGTTTCCAATATATTGAGAACGTGTGCTTTCAATATAAAATGTTTGTGGTAATCCGTCTGTGGTAATATGAAATGTTTGGTTGTATTAGGTTGATAAATGGAACGTGGCAATTACATATCTTTACAGTAATTTTTTAATGTGATTAGGTAAATGTTAAAAAGTAAACATGTTAACGGATGCCTTGATAAATGCAAGAAAGTTATGAACAATAAATCTGATCCATTGATTTTGGAGGACGACTAAGAATATGCCAGCATCCTCAATGCATAGCCATCAGATTAGGGTTTAAGGTTAAATTAGGTTAAAAGATCATTAATTGTGCCCATTGTCAATAGGTGTACGCATCAGTCATCAATCATGTTAGTCTGTCCTCCTTTTTAAAAACTAATTATTTAATAATAAAGAAAGACGTGTAATCAGTGTGTCTAAAATTTCTAGTAAGAAACTATATTTTAATCTCACATGGCTTATGAGTCTCCAGAATATTTATATCCTACAATAAAGAAATATTGATATCCTATAATAAAGATAGCATGTCCCAAGAATATCTATATTTTAATTTCATTGTCAATCGGCATGCAATCCTCCTTCATAGAAATGCGTGTAGTGTGCGTGCAATGCTACTCCTTAAAAAATTACATGAGACATGAGTGGTAAGTAGACATAGTTTATTACCTAAATAATTCAACATGTCCACACCACCTTGTAGATTGTAAGACAAGGTCCTTGAGATTGAAAGCATCAAAATATTGTATAATCTAGGATGGCCTTGGTTGGATAAAAATATGGATTCCCTAATTCTAAAATGTGTTGATAATGAAGAGGTCCATAAATTAATGGAAGAGTTACATACATGATTATGTGGTGGACATCATGCTACTTAGACCGCAACTCATAAAATGTTAAGGGTGGGATATTATTGGATAGCTATATTTTTGGATTTCCATAAGTTTGTTAGAGCTTTCCAACAATGCCATCTATTCATATGAAAAAAACATCTTGTGACCATACCTTTGCAACCAATTGTACTAGAGGTACCTTTCAAACAATGGGGCCTGGATTTCATCACAGAATTCAAAGAAAACTCAATTAATGGATTCAAGTGGATCCTCACAACCACTAATTACTTTACCATGTGGGTTGAAGTTATCCCTATGAAAAGAGTAACCAATAGTGTGGTAAAGGAGTTCCTAGAGGAAGGAATTATCGCAAGATTTTGTGTCCCAACCAAAATTACAACATATAATGCCAATGTCTTTAGTTCAATTGAGTTGTTCTCATTTTGTTTTGATTATGGCATTGCATTGTCTCACTCGTCCAATTATTATCCACAAGGAAATGACCTGGCATAATTAAGTAATGAAAATTTAGTGGTCGTTATTAAGAATATTGTAGGAGATAACAAGAGAAGATGGAACAACAAAATTAAGTATGTTTTATGGGAAGATAGAATCACGAAGAAATAGTCTATAGGGAGAATCCCATTTTAGTTGATGTATGTGATGGAGGTCACAATGCCAATCCATTTAAAGATCCCAATATATTTTTATTAAGCACTTCACTATTGCGGAGGCAGTTCAGGCAATGGTGAACCAACTCATAGAATTGGATGAAAATTTACGAAGAGATTTTGGTCGTATTTTCCAAAACCAAGGTAAATCCAAGGAAATTTTTGATAAAAAGGGCTTTCCTAAGATAGTTTAAAAGGGGGGATTTAGTCCTCATGTGGGATAGGACGAACGAGAAAACAAGAAAGCAGGAGCAAAGTTTTTCCATCTTAGTCACATAGACATAGAATTACTGCCACTACCCATAAATGGGTAGATTTTGAAATATTACTACTCCGATGGAAATTAGTGCCATGTTGGTCTTGTAGGAATATGAATGAATAAGCTCATTTAATCAATAGTTTAGGGTAGTGGTGTGTTCTATTTTCATTCATTACTTTGATACTTTAGATCATGTCTAGTTTAAAACAATTGTTGTTTTTCATGCATTTCTTGATATTTCGACGCATGTTTTTCTTAGAGTAGTTTTAATTTCATGAATTTACATTTTTCTTCAACTATATTTATGGTAGACTGGGGTGATCATCTAGATCCCTGTTTTTTTTGTACTAGTCTTCGTAATATTGAGTGTAGTAGGTTTTGATGCTGGATGTAGATTTCAGGGTTGATCAAGATTCTAGAGTTCTCATTTACTCTTCTTCAAAGAGAACATGTCCCCTAGTTGGAGCCACTTGTTACCCCTCATATTGCGTTAAAGGTAAATTTGTGATTTTCATCACATGACAGGACTTTCAGTTAAGCACCACTCTTCCAGTGGCATGATGTTCTAGTTTACACTTTTTGTGAGCACTTTAGATTGGTCAGTCAAAGCACATATGTCACATACTTTTGTTGCATTATGGTCCTTCTTTCCACAATGGATATATCCATCCTCTGATGGATACTAACATGGATTTGGCACATACATGATTTTGTACACACAATGATAACTCCCCAATCCTTCAGTTATGTTGATGCTTGATGTATTGGATACTATCATATCTTATGATTTTGCTCACATATGGTGATATTGCTTCCTATATAGATCATGGAAGTGATGAATGTTGGTGTAATATGATAATGAATCATAACACTCTAAATTCTTGTATCTTCCTTAGTTGTACCATGATGGGTCATAATTTTCCTTTAGATAAGTGTGGTCACCTTTTGGGTCAAGTTGTACTACTAAAGACCTAGGTAGGAGTAGTGTGTCATATCCCTAGTCATCTTTCACACCTTGTCATGTTCCCCATTATTTCCATGCACGTTAATAATTTTCCATATCATAGTTGACTTATCATATGCTATGTAGCGAGGTCCAAAATCAAGAAAATAAAATCCCATGTATGAAAAGCCTAAGTAAATCAAAAGAGTTGAAAATGATTGAGGTTGATGCAATGAAAAGAAAAAGTCAAATTGTAAAGCTTGAGCCATGCCACCTTACAATAAATCCCAATTTCCCCAAGTCCCATGCTTAAGAATGCATATCTAAAGAAAGGGACCAATCAAATAAAGAAAAAGACAAAAGAAGGGTAGTAAGAAAAAGAGCCTCAATGAATCGTAAATCAGTGCTAAGCACTCCCTCTCTAAAGGCACACCTATGGAATCAAATAATAATTCCTAGCTCTTGAACACGAGAAAGAGAAGATCTATACATCATCCTTTGTGGCTAGGAGGGTCAGCTCATGAGAATACCCTTTTCCCAAACATCACACCATCACATCACATATTCCTAACTTAGAGTCCTAGGAAATGTTTCTTGTCTTCAGAGTTGTCATATGTAATAGAGGTTAATGATGCCCCCACCATGGTTAAACTTAGGAAATGGTAAAATTTAAATGAGCCATAGAGAAGTTAAAGGATGTCACTTAATGTTTCACCACTTAGTGACACATATATTGAGGTATGACTCATGATTGTGAGGTGGCACCCCTACATTGGGTGTTGCATACTTACCTTGATCCAGATTATTTTCGGCACGAAATGAGAGTGAAGATATAATAAAGAAATGCACAGAGATATTGCAGATATTCAATAATATAACATAAATGTATCATAGATGCAACCATAAACACAAATATACAGTAATACATGATTTCTATTAATCAAAGAAATGTACAGAGACTGTAAAAATATAGAGTGAAAGACTCGCTAGAATGGTGGTAGCTTATCTCTGAGAAGAGATGTGACGGCTACTCGCATTCGCAAGAAGATGATTACAATGAGGCTCTGAAGGATTTTTTACAATAAACATGAATGCCAAAAACCCTAGACATCCAAAAACCTAACCCTAGGAGATGAAGAGCCAAAAGTCATGTGGGCCCCGTTTGGGTAAGTTAGTACATCAACTTCCCAGGGTCGTAAGTTTTGCATACGATCTCTGTTTTAGGCGTATAATAGTTCATTGGAAAGGTATCGTCGAGGAGATTCATTTTGGGGGCTCAATTGTGCCTTCGAATATCATTGAGAAACTCTATCTCGAAAAACCTTCATTTAGTCCCTCAGAATGGTCCCGAAAGTTAAAACCTGCTAAAAATAGTAAATTGCCAAAATTGCCAGAAAGTTGTTTTGAGCCAGTTGGAAAAGGTGGGTGGCCACCGATATCCACCTGGATCATACCTAGATAATTTCATCTCTACCTTAGGAGTTGTGTACATGCCTCAAGAGTTGTGTACTTAAATTAGGAGCTATGTACTAGCCTTCAACATTGTGACTATGTGCCTAGGGAATTGTGACAGTGCATTAGACATTGTGGGGAGACCTTCCACATCATTGTTGTAGCATGCATGTTTGGAGAAAAACACAGCAAGAAAGGAATATTAGGCCAAGAAAGAGAGTGCGCTACATTTTGAGGAAAAGCAGCGCACGTGACAGGATTTGTGAAAATCCTGCGCAAATGTGGACAAGACCTATCCATGTTAGGGATATGGTTTTGGGATGTATTGTAAGGGTTTCTAACCCAATTTTGTAATATAAATAAGGGGTATGAGGTAGATTATAGGATCATCATAAGAATATCTAGCTAAGATCTAATTGTTAGACAGTCAGTACGACAAGTCTATTTTGTAGAACCTGTTATCACTCTGTAATTTACCCAAGGCTGCGGAGGCAGTCACAGAGGTAACCTCAAACCACTTGGACTCTTGAATCTAGCCCTCCAAGACTCAGAGAGGGCTCTCTCTGTATAATTTAGCTTGGTTTGAAATAGGATATTAGGCTAGTTGTGGGGGATCGGGGTTTTTGGTTTTTAAATGGTTGGTTTGGGACAACAAGGAGGGCCATTGGGCGAATGGGGACTGTGCTTAAATATTTGATTCACTCTCAGATCTAGACAAAACTCTTACACAGGGAAAGGTAGTGGAAATTTTGGATCGAATTAAGCTTGAATGGTGTCGATTGAGGAAGAAATGGGGGAGGAAAAACCGAGCAAATGAGCAATTAAGAATTCATGAACTGAGCTTTAGAAGAAAACATAAAGATTACCAAAGGATCAGATGCAAAGTATTTCACCAATAAATTCTTCTCTATTACTATCATTCGATAATAAGAATTTGAAAACAAATGGTATGATAACTGGAAGAAAACACTTAACATAGAAGAGGAACGCCACCAACACCTCAACACGAGAATCCTGTCAACGGTTTGTTTATTTCTGATTGATCATTTGAGATTACAGAAAAACTTTCTCACGAAACACAACCCATGGTATAGAAAAAGAAAAACACCTCACAGGTCCCCTCCCTCATCTTTTTACATGTGCATATATAAGAAAAAATTCCTCAGCCTTCAAAAGATTCGAGCTCTAACTCTGCTTTCTAAATATAGAAAACAGTTACAATACTGCATGACACCTGTAAATTGTCTCCTAAAACAAACCAAACAGTAAATTAAAGGGAAACTAAATTTAGAAATTGTTGCTTGGTTGTCCTGAATTTGTTGGAAGGTTGTTGATGCTGTGTTGGCAATTGGAGAAATGGTGCTCTAACCATTGGCTGAAATATAGGAAATCTCTGCCACTTGTGATCTAACTGCCATGTGTTTCCTGTAAATGAATTCCATGTCTGCTATATGGTTCAACCGATGCCTAAACGCTGGGATACTTTGCCATTGGTATTATTTGGATGCCTCGAAAATAAGGATACTCTGCCACCTCCTTCCAAGTGTTATGTTATGTTATTATTATTTCTTCTCCATAGGAATCTTACTGTGGCCTTCCTGCATGACCAAGCCTCTGCATAATATCTAACGGACTGAGTTCAGTCCATGAACCTTTCTCAGGATTTGTAAATTTGAGTTCCTTTTATAATAACAGTATGAGTAAGAAGATTTACTCCCCATGAAAGAGTAGTAGTAGACACCAAAACTTGAGTATGGCCATCAACAAAAAGGTCTTCTACCAAAGTTCGATCTGCTCTGGCCATCCCTGCATGATGGGTTACAAAGCCATACGACAATAGGTCTCTCAAATCATTGTTTTTCACTGATTCAGTCTCTGTTTGGTGAATCTCTCGGAGGGCACTGACTTCCTTCAAAAAATGTCCAGGTGTGTCATTTGCAAGAGATGCATCTCTTATAGCATGGGTTGTCTTTGTTGTTACTTTCCTACAATGCACAAAGACCAAAACTTGATGCTTGCCAGCAACCGACATCACCTTTTCAAAACACACATCATTCATCAACTAAAACCTCTAAAGTGGCTTCTTGACAGTGATCCCAATATATTGTTGAGCCAACGGGCAAAGCCTGTAACTGTTATCAAAATAGAACAGCCCATTTGACTTAACCCTCAAAAACATGGCAACATTCTCATAGTTTTGGAAGTGTTGCAAACAATCCCACCAATCGAATCATTTCCTGAGTAGTCTCAATTTGACAGTGGTGTATTTCACATCAGGGTAAAGCTGACTTCCCTCTGCACCATCAGGTCCAATCTCAAAATTAGTTTGATTCCCTTTCACGAAAATAGAGTGACTGATTGCTATGACAATATTAGCTGGGAATGGTGTCTCTGCAATTAATTTGACAACCTACTTCTCGGAGACATAGACCTTTTCTAGAGTCTTTCCAATCTTCTAATTTGTCAACATATATGTCATGCTTTCCAAAAGCTGTTAGTTCTCTCTGAGCAAACACCAAAGCCTCTGTGCACTTCATCATGCGGACAAGCTCAACAGAATGAAGACTCAAAAGATCAAAATACAAGTCCTTATTTTCTTGTAAGGGTTTAGGGGCAAGCTGGTTCATAAGTGACCTAATTGAACGTAGATGAGATCAGGTCTCAATGTCTCATCCACTTCAAACCCCACTTGACACTTCACTAAATAGTGGATATGCCTCCTACGATGCTCTTGGACTCGAAGGCACTGCCTTTCTTTTTTTTATTCTTCTCCCAACTGTGCCTTGATGAAAAAGTAGATAGTAACACCAACAATAACAATGTGTGTTCCAATAGCAGTTTGAGTTGAAATCCTATTACCAAACACAATAATTGAGAAACCAATAACAAACACCTGCTTCAAGACATTGCCAACAACATGGGTGAGTGGTGTAACTCGCTCCAGGGTATTGGTGGCTAGTTGGTTATACAGGTGATAGAACATTCCAACCTAGAAAAGGTCATAAAGGAATTTGACCAACCCAACTTTAGCAATCGCATCCGCAAAACCAGATTGCATCAGTTTAGGGCCTTCAATAATAATTTTCGGGGGAAAAGCAGAAGAACAATGCAATAATTGAAATGTAAGCATACACATTTGTGATGTACATGCCAAGCATAGCTTTCTTCGAGTTCTATGGCCTTCTTTTAATGTAACCCTTCATGAACTGCACATGCATTTTAATCACGAATGACCTTTGCATCTGGCATTTTTATTTGGCTTCCTTATAGTGTTCTAGCTCTACTTCATTTTAAAACTTCGGTTACCATCAATTAGTGCATTAACATTTTAATTTGGGCATTGGCATGATCTTCAAACATATGCTCGAAAATCCACCTATATCCTTGCGCAGGCAGCAAAAATGGCAAAATCGATAAGACGTGCCCATCACACTTACGGGCTCATCCATGTAACTACAAAAATAGTTGAAACATGATCTCCATTACAGATGGTGCATCATGATCCGAACCTGCACACATTCGCTATCAACACATGGCCATTACTTGACACATAAATTTCAGTCGACACCTGGGTGCACATATTGAATATGGTATATCGATCTCTTTAGGAAAGTGGGCTTCTCCTCCATGTGCCTTTGTGCTGGAACTTAGGTACTGGCTTTGAGTTGATATGGTGGCTCGATTTGTTGTTAACCCATGTCTTGTTTGTTTATCACTGTAGGTGCGTGGCTCGAGGACTGAAGATTGGCCTTCGGGCCCAAAATTTTGGGCAAAAATTTAAAATAACTTCACATTTTCGCTATGTGCCACGAGTCATCTGTGTTATTTTTTAATCTAACTAGAGGCTTTGGATAGCTAAGGGTACACAAAAATTGGGTTCTAAGTGACCAAAATCTCTCTCTTTCGGTAGCTAACATAACATGAGACTCTACTCTTTAACTACCGAAAACAAAAACTCCTGTGTGATAACAGCTGAGGTGAATTGAGAGATTTCTGCCAATTTCACATTTTCATTATGCACCATAACCATGCCTGAAATAGATATCAGTCAGAATATTGATTCCCTATTATATAGGGTTCTAACAGAACCTACTTTGGATTTTTTGGGAGTTGAAGTCTGTTTGGAGAGATGTAGAGCTCAGATGAGGTCAAAGTAGTTGAGGTTCAGGTCTCAAGTTGTGGAGCTTGGTGTGATCCCGGTCCACCTCACCACTCTTTACTATGATGTAATGCATGCAATGCCTTTTGATGAATAAGAAAATAAATAGAAGATATTTGTGGGCGTAGCCCCGGGGGGTGAACCATGGTAAAACTATGTGTGCAATGTGTTTTAATGTTTTACTATTTCTGTAGTTATGATTGAATGATTAGATATATGAATGGATGGTTTATTTACAATGCACACTAAAATAAATATGAAAATGAATGGATGGATGGATCTAATGAATATCATAATCAAATGCATGGTCAAGTAGAAATAAGAAGTAAGAAAGAACATCCCCCAATCCCTTCCATGACTGCAAACACCTGTGTCCTACAGTCCCCCATAAACCATCTCGGGTGAAACTGTGTTGTGCACTCTGTGCACTATGTAGCCTTCTGGTTTACCAAAAGGGTCGATGGTGATAAGGGTTTTGTTGGAGAACTAAGGTAGAACCCGAGTCAACCCATAAGTCCAACAAATGGTTCTGTTGTCGGCTAGAACTCAGAAGGAGAGCCAGGAAGGGGTTTGGTGAAGAACATGCAATGGTAGAAAGGGATGTTCAGGCCATGGAATCCTACGAAGCAAGATATTGAAATATGGTTAGAGACAAAGAAGTTGGAGTTCACACAGAAAGACAATAAGGGTTCTAGGTATACACTGTGCTAGCAATTGCAGAGGTATGTGTTTATTGATCTACATGAAGCATATTTTTGTTTCTTTCCATAGTTATTACATGAGTGGTTGTTAACGTTGAAGAATACCCATCCAACTAATCCAATTAGGGAAGTAGTGTGGACTGCTAAAAATATCACACAGTTGGAAAGACTTAAAAATAAATTCATGTGCGCAATAGATTTTTGTTTAGAAAACAGGGTTTATCACTTTGTTTCCAGTAGATACAGGGAAGCCATACATTGTTGTAGAGAAGGATTTATTAAAGTGACCCAAAGGGAGGTATATTAGGTCTCTTTACACATTGATTAAGATCTTATTACATGATAAAGGCATGATGACCATGGAATCAGACAACTAGATCACTCTGCGCGCATGGGGCAGTTAGGGGAAGCACTAAGGAAGATATGAGAAATGAAGAAGGCTCTGGAGAGTAGACAAAAGAAGGAGGCAATGGACCCCATCATGATGGATGATGAACAGAATAGGGAAATCATAAGGAGTGCAGGTGTAACACGTAGTGGACGATCCTACCAGTATAGGATGAATAATAAGAAGAGGGTTGTAGCGGAGTGAGAGGGCTTGGACAACAATGAGGAAGAGGTAGAGGATATTCGTGCCACGGGGAAGATTGAGGATATCTTGTGCGCCACATATGAGAGGAAAACCAAAGGTCATGGGTCTGATGCAGAAGAAGGTTCTCCATTCCAGATCCGAATTAGTGTGGAACCCACAACCCCATGTGTGGCTAACATAACTGAAAAAGAAAATGCAGTTAACCAGCAAGTGATTAGTGGTAGAATAATTTTTTCAGGATGTGGGTCCAGTAGCAGAAGTGCAAGTTCAACAAGTATTAGTCAAGTCTCTACACTGTGTGGAGGTGGTAGTTCAACAAATTTCACAATGGCAGGACAAGATCCAACCATCAAGTTACCAGAGTTCCAAGGGGACGAGTGAGATGACCCAAAAAAATTTGTTCATCCGCGAGAAGATATGGCAACAAAGAAAATTACAAACGAGGATACAAAGGTTTTGCAGTTGGCAATCACTTTTAGAGACCACACATTATATTGGTACATGGGTCTCTCAACAAATAACCCAACAGGAACACCTACAACTGTAGTAGATGTGAAGAGGCAGTTAATAAATGAATTTTAGAAGCCAAGTTTAGAAGAGACATGAGTAGTATGTAGACATAGTTTATTACCTAAATAATTCAACTTGTCCAGACCACCTTGTAGATTGTAAGAGAAGGGCCTTGAGATTGAAGATATGGAAACAAAGAAGATTACATATGAGGATACAAAGGTTGTGTAGTTGGAAATCACTTTTAGAGACTGCACATTAGATTGGTACATGGGTCTCTCAACAAATAACCCAACAGGAACACCTACAACTATAGCATATGTGAAGAGGAAGTTAATAAATGAATTTTAGAAGCCAAGTTTATGAATGAAATGATATAGATCAAGCAAAAACCAAGAGAATCAATCTAGGAAGTGGACCAAAAGTTCAAGAGATTAAAAGGTAAGTTAAAGTACACTATTACTGATACACAACATATGAATTTTTTTGTTAGTTCTTTGTTTCCACACTTGAATTATCCCTTGAGACAACAAAAATTCCAAAGTCAGGGTGAGGTCCTACAGGCAGCCTTATAGCTAGAGGAAAATCAATACAAGCATACAAATCCAGCTGTGGAAGAGTTGAAGCAAGATATGAAGAATTAACATTCCAGTTAAATCATAACAAAGGAAAGGAGAAAAGAGAATATGTATGGTGCACAATCTGCAGGATAGAAGGTAATCACAAGAATGAGTGTCCATTATTTTTGTAGTATATTGGAGTGGCTATGTCAAACCCTTTAGCTTCAGGAGGACCATGGTGTGATATTTGCAAAACACATGGGAATGATCCCTAACATTTCCCTTTAATGTAGAAGTATCAGACAGTTCTGAATAGTACATGTTGTTACTTTTGTAAGTCAAATGGACACGAAGACAAGGACTGTAGAACCTTGGAGATGATGAAATAAAGGATTGGAGTTACATATAGGGTGCAATATGAACATGTAAGAGGACAATCTATGCAGCAGCTGCAGTATAACACTTCACAGTAGACACAGTATAATCCCACGCAACAGTTTGCAACACAACCATAGTATAATGTGCAACAGTTTCAAGGGAAACAACAATATAATCCTGCACAACCGTGCGCAACACCACAACAATATAATAACCTGCAGTTGTAGTATTATAAAGGACCTCAATATAACACATCACACGGAGATAATCAGGGCAACAAAGGAGGATTCAGAGGAGGAGGTTGTGGAGGAAGAGGATTTGGAGGAGGTCAAGGACCAGTAGTGTGTCATAACTGTCAAAAACTAGGGCACTATGCAAGAGACTACCCACAACCACCTGTGACATATATGTATTGTCATGCAGTAGACCACAAAACAAAAGACTGTCCAACACTATTGATAAAAATACAGGACAAAAGGAACCAGGGTAATCAGAACATGCAATGGATCAGGGTGGAATAGAGAAGAATACGGGAAGAAGATTAACATAGTGACTAGAGGTGGAGCGAAAATAGGAGAAGATGCAGCCAAGAAGGATTAGGACCAGTATCAGTGGGTTAGGAAGAATACAACGCCTAAACAAAACCTTGATGCACACGAAGAGAAAGAAGTATTCAAAGAAGCTAGACAAGAGAGCATGAAGGAAAATATTGCATCCACTTCAAGAATGAAACTAGTATATGAAATACCAGTCTATGACATGCCTTCATTATTTGATCAAACCAATCAAGAGAATTCTTCATAACAAGTAAGTAACTTAAGAAACTTTTTTGGAGCTTGTGTCAAATTTTTGAGTGATAAAAAATCCTTACTAGTACTGTATAATTTATTAGAAAAGTGTAATCCTCGGGAAGAGGGGGTAAAAATGGTAAATCAAGTCTGAAAGTAAAGAAGAACCAGTAGGGAACTCAGATTTTATGCCAACATATGAGATTTCAATATGGGGGATATTATAGTAGACTTAGGATATGAATTCAATGTTCTATGAAAGAAAACTTGGGAAGTTATGGGAGAACCACAATTAGGGTATTCACCTATTCAAATGAAGCTGGAAAATCAACACAGAGTGGTACCAATAGGAAGGTTGAAGGGGATTCCATTTGATCTAGATGGTGTGTACACCATGGCTTACCTTGAAGTCATTGACATAGTGGAAAATACTTCACCATATCCAATAGTGTTGGGTCTAGATTGGGTCTTTGATAACCAGACTATTATTAACTTGAAGACAAGGAAGATGATATTTGAGTCCGGAGAATACATATTTATTGTGCCATTGGATCCCTCAAAAGGAGGTAGGTATGTGGAACCTGCGATGGATAATATTCTAACAAAAGATGTGAATCGATTATATAGGACTACCACGTGCAAAGAAGATTAAATCAACCCAACTACAGATGGCATTCTCAGCTGGAGGAGTATTAGTTCTTGTGCTTCAAACTCTGACATGGGACTAGAAAACTAGCAGCAATGATTACATGAATTATCTACCAAGAGATGTTCCAGAATTACACGTGTGCTTATATGGGTTGGTACAGAGGAAAGAGAACCTCCCACTTTTTATGGATTAAATGATTTAGAAGAATTTTTGATGAAATATGAGGTAGAAGTTATGGAAAATCAGATATTACCAGCACTAAATATTTCTTTAAAATCTACACCTGCAAGATGGTGGGGTACAAACAAGGAAAAAATCAACAATTGGTTCCAATGCAAAAGGTTATTGTGCATTAGATTCAGTGCAAAGTAGGAACACACATATGAGGATAAATATGAAGGATTTGGACAAACCCAAGAGCATGTAGAGAAGTGCATACTTCAATGGATATTAGTACCACTAGAAGAATGGACACACCATTTTATTCACACACTATAAGGAATTCCAAAGAACTGGTACACAAAACAAGAACAACGCAGAGAAACTGCCAACTGGGAAGAAATACAACAAAACTTTGTAGTTACATTTTCCTTTGAGAATGACAGTCCATAGATGGATACAACGCTGAAAGTGGTGAGAAACAAGATATTTGAAGAACCAGAGTTTGAAATAATTCCATCATCTCAGAGGCAGGCTAGTCAAACAATCAAACAATTACTACACCGTTATCATGTAGCAGAAACAAAAGAACTGGAAGAATATAATACGTGCATTATCCCGATCCCAAAAGTAGAAGGTGATAGAGAAGTAGAAGGTCCCAAGATGGACTCAGAAGATTATGTTGCACAATTAAAGATAAAAAAGGTAAATATTGGCACTGTAGAAAACCCAAATATGGATAGTGTTGGAGATTATCGAGATCATCAGACAATAGAGAGGATCACAAAATTATCACGTGAGTACAGTGACTTATTCCCAAAAACATTATCAGAGATGAAGATCCTATTGAAACCAGAAGCAAGATCGATAAGATAGAGGTCGTACAGATTGAATCCAATATACAAAGAGAAGGTGAAAACAAAAATTGACAAGATGCTAGAAGCTAGTGTTATACAACCTGTAGAAGAGTTAGAATGGATTAGTCATATGGTGGTGTAATCAAATAAGTAAGGAGGGATTAGGATTTGTGTAGATTTGAGAAAATTGAATGATGCTTTCCTACGTGATCCTTTCCCTACCCCATTTACAGACAAATTTTTGGAGAATGTAGGGGGTCAAGAAGATTATTATTTTATATATGGATTTTCAGGTTATCATCGGATCAAGATAACACCAGAAGATAGACACAATACAACATTTTCTACCGAGTGGGGCTCATTTCACTCTTGGCCCTCGACCAAGGTTTGAGGAAACCTTGGTTAGATTTGGACCACTTTTGGACTTCGAGACATTGGTTGAGGAAGGAGCACCTAGGTGGGGCTGAGATTGTGAATCTCACTTATTTTGAGGGCTATGTGGACCCAGTAAGAAGGTCTTTAGGGATTTTTCAATGGGTTATGGGATGTTGGCCCATGGGGTTTACCCATGATTAGGCCTTATTATAAAGGTTTGTAAAAGTATAAATAAAAGAAGAATGTAGGGTATAAGTAGTAGCCTTTTGAGCTAAGTGCAAGAAGTTGAATGGATTTGTGTAAGGGAATGTATGTGTGTTAAGGATTTGTGCTTTATAGAGGGTTGGATTTGTGCCTTGATATAGTTTTGGAAGGAGGATCTGGTGCTCAGTGCGTAGATCTCTTGTCTGGTGCGAAGCTCGACTCTGTGGCTTAGTTCACAAGAGTAACTGAATGTAAGAGATTGACGAATAATAGAGAGGCAAAGCAATTGATGGACGTAGCCCCACACTAGGGTGAACCATGTACATCTGGAGTCTTATGGTTTTCTTTGTGCAATGATTATCTATGTTATGTTTTTCTTAAGTGCTTAGATTATATATGTAATGGATATCTATATGTTGTTTTATTGCTTTGCTTATGTTAAAATGCTAGATCTGATTCACAATGCTAAGTGCTAAGTGTTTTAGGTACATAATCTTTGTTATTATTGTGCTAGATCTATCCTTGGGTATGTTCTACAATGTTGATAAGGTTAATGAACTAGTGTATGTTTCTTCGTAAGAGTTAACATAATACTCTACAAAGTGTTATGATCATAGATCTGTGTCCCAGAATGGTTATAGACACCTACGTCTTGTAACCCCCCCTACTTCTACCTCAGGTGAGATCTCGCCTGCTTCGCAGGTGTTGCTGAAAGGGATGGTAGTCAGGGTTTTGTTGGTGCATTGTTAAGCGTTGAACCTTGGGGTTTCCCCTGTGCCAACAAATGGTTCCATTGTCAGGACCTGAAACTGTGACTACTAGGAACTGAAGTAAACAAAAATAGAAGCTTTGTGCGTAGATATGTTGCTGAAGTGTGCAGTACTTGACTTGACTTGTGAATCTTGGTGCTAAGAAAGAAATTTGATCTGAAGAAAGAGGTAAGATCCAAAAAGAGGTAAATCTTTGTGCTTTGACAAGAGTAAGATAAGTGAAAATTTATGTTTTGAAAGCATGAATCTAATTATGTTTAATAGATTCTATCCTAGTCTGAAGGCTAGGGCACAGTTGGAAGAAAGAGTTGATTTGAGTAAATTTAATAGAAATGAAGAAAGATATGTTATTCGTATGCATAGAAAGATTTTTTGGACTAATAAGTGGATGTAGGAACTTAGAATTGTTTTTTGCAGATTGCAGGTCCAACACTATGCTCTAAGTGCGCAGTACAGAAGAGGTTGGGGAAAATTTAAAATAAAAAGAGGATTGACATTGTGTTATAACTACATAAGACCAAGACATCTTGCTAAGGAATGCCATGGCACAAATCCTATTTTCCTTTGTTGTAAGATTGTTGGTCATGAAGATGAGGATTGTCCAAGGATGATTGCTAAAGTTGAAAGGATGAACATGAGACAAGAAAACTATGAAGAAAGTCAAGAAACCAAGGGCATATTAGAAAGTCATAAAGAGAAAGAATCAGAGGAAGTTCAAACTACATTATCTTAGTTGAAAGAAATGATAGATGTTCACAAAGATGTCAGTTTATCAGAGATCTTGAAAGAAAAACAATGCATAAGTGCAAGAATAGAAGACTTCGACATAGACTGTGTCTTGGGTGAGGAAACACAAGTGAATATTATGATAGAAGAAACTTTGAAAACTTTGGAAAATCCTACCGTGGTACCTTTGTTGGAAATGATAGGCTTGTTTAAGGGAAATATGATAACCCTATGTGGAAGAGTTACAAATGTACCTACTATTGTTCATGGAGCATCGATTGAAGAGGAATTTGAAGTCATTAAGTTTATTGGGGACATCGCCCCTTTCCCACTTTTATTAGGTAAGACTTGGATTGAGAAGGATCAGATTAGAAGGAAAGCAAAGGAAGAAGCTACAGAAAAGAAAAAGAAAGAACTAAGAGATTTCATAGCTAGAAAAATAGACCGACTAATTGAGAATGAGAGGATAAGTCGAAGCAACAGAACAAAGTAACAACACTGGAGGAACAAAAAGCAAGAGAATTAGCTATCAAGGTTGAAAGGATGTAGGACCTATCTATTCAAGAAATAAGTATGCCTACCCAGGAAGTCTTAAGAAAAGGGATATTAACTTCAGACCCTTTGAGGTCACATCGGCAGTGCAAATTCACTATGCTAGGGGAAGATAAGAATAAAAATGGAAAGAGGATTCCAGAAATAGTTAGAGAGACTTAGATCTCAGGAAAGAAGGAAAGGAATCTCAATAAAAAGAAAGATAAGTTGGAAAAGCTACAAGAAGATACAAAGACCAGATGGAAGACTTCGCAGACTGGAACCTCATAGGAGGAAGGTTCACATGATTTGAACCTTGCTGGAACAATAGGTCCATGCAGAATGGGACTTCACCCTAGCGAAGATATATGACCATTGGAGGTTCCCCGACCATTAGAACGATGCTCCAAAATGGTTAGAAAATGGATTTATGGGCTGATGGACTGCTTTTGGATGATGAGACCATGCCATAATGGACAAATTCACATTGATGGAAGCATTCCTGGATATTGGAAGAATTCGTTACGATGCCCTGCTTATTTAACTCGTCGAACGCTGGGTCGGAACCACTTTTTTCTACCCATGATTAACTGAGCTAAACAAAGAATTGTCCAACTGTCGAGCTGTGTTATCTTAATCTAGACCTCGTCATCTGTTCATCTATCCCGCCTGTCCGTTCGTCTACCCTGACCTGTTTGTTTAAAAGTTATAATGTCAAGCGAACCTAGTGAATTAGAGAAGTTTTTTGAGGAAGTCCTCAATAAGCTAATAGCCGACAGACTGATATTGGAAGGTGTCCAGGCGTCGTCAACTAGTGGACTACAGGCTTCCCCTTCGACTGGACATCATTATGGCCATGTTAACCCTGTGACTGAGCAACAAAGTAAGAAAAGCAGTGATCTAGCTAATGTGAAGCAGATCCCGTCGATCCTAACCGAGTACATTCCACCTTTGGCTGGCGTCGTTAACCACAACATCATCCCATGAGATTTTGAGTACGCCATGTTCACCGCATACATTCTGAAAGGAATATGCATAGTCGGGAGTCAGTTGGGACAGATCCCACTATTAAATAACAATGACTTCAATCTAGAAGACAGGAAGAAGTATGTTATGCTAGCACCCCACTGCTACTTGACGAAGTCGACTGGAAAGAAACCTCACCTCATCTCCCAACCATGGATTAAGGGGTTGAAACAGTCTAACATGTTGAATGTGATGAAGATATCGCATTTTGTACACCACTAGGAGGTTGACACTTGTGTTAAACTCCTGTTTTTGTGCTATCATGGTGGATACCTGTTGCTCGATCGAAGGATTACTGTGGATTCGACGTTGATCTACCAGATTACAGGCTTAAGTGTTAAGGGACCTTACCCTCAACATTTTTATCTAGGAAAGGACTCAGACCTTTCCCTGGAACAACACATCAAGGAATCTTACAGAGAAGTCGAAAAAGGAAAGTGAGGTTACAAGGTAGCCTCTATATAGGATGGTGCAATGCACCTTGCTTGCCAACTTCTAGCTGGAAAAATCGTAAGGAAGAACCACCCCACACAGCTCACCAGGTTCGTGGTAAATCTCGCAGGAAAATGTGTGGAGGGAATGCAGATGAACTGGGTGAACTACCTCGTCAATGAGTTGGAGAAATATTGTCGCGAAGCCCAGGATTTGGGATATGAATTCCACTACAACTGGCTGATCATTTTGATCGCATTTGTCACTTGGAAAATGCCTGAAGGTGCCACCTTCCCAGAGATCGAACCCTCGGAGTCGTTGGCCCCTCGTTTTAAACCCTGTGGTATACGAATGACATGACGAAGTAGTGGTATTCCAATGCCATGTTTCATGCATATTATCAGCAACTGAAGGTTTCCATTGAATCATTTCCGCACATGACACCGCACACCTTGCACCAGTACCGACCAATAGAAAAGCTTTGTGTAGATACACATTTCATCTACATCATTGCGCACTAAGATGAGAACTAGGAAGAGTTACAGTCGTACTACAAGCTAACAGATCAAGACATGGAGCAGATTACAAAGGAATGGCCAAAGTAATTTCTTGTACCTGTCGTTGATGTAGAACTCTTCAACACGGACATTGTAGGAATCCACATAGTTACCTGAGTCGATCATGTCAGACAGTCCAGTGGGACGAAGAAGAAGAAGAAGCAGGAAGAATTCTAGGATATAGAGAGTGATGAGGAGGATAATGATTCTGAAGATAATGGGTCTGGTTCACCAGGAGGAGAAGGAGAAGACGAAGTAGAAGGACAGGGAGGAGAAGATGAAAGAGAATAAGAACAAGGAGGAGACGAAGCTACATCGCCAGAAGATCCCCCTATTGGGATGGTCACACCACAAAAGAGGAAGGTTTCTCCAAAGAAACCCTCAGTAAGGAAGAAGACGCCTGCTAATAAGCCCCAATTGGAGGCCACACTCACGGAGGACAATATCAGTCTGGTCTGCGGAGTTATGGAGGATGCTTTTGAGGACATCTTGTAGATATATGGAGAGAAGAAGGAGGATCTATATGGAAGGATCGAGAGGGAACTGAAGGAAGTAAACAAACCTATCTGTTTGGTCCGCGCAGTACCTACTTCGCCTTCCCAGTCATAGATTGCAGAATTGCGGATGTGACAGAAGCTCAACTTCAGAGAATCCAGGAAGAGAAGGAGAAGGCTACAAAAGCTTTGAAGTAGGAGAGAAATGGAGTCCTAGCACAATTAATAGCAGTGCAGGAAAATGTAGTAGCCTAGGAAAGTGAAAAAGAAGAGCTTCAAGTGAAGCTCCAAAAGGAAACAACCCAGCTATAGAGAGAAAGAGAAGTTGCTCACAGAGCGAGCTATGGACAAAGAAATAGTGAGTAAATCATTTCACTCTGTGCCAGGATTGGTACAAAAGGACCAGGATTTGGTCGAGTCTCAAGTAGTGAAGCTCACTGAGATCATACAACAACTTCAAGCCAGGATAATAGAATTGGAGGCCCAAGTAGTTTCAAGCACCTCGCAGGAGGTGCATGACCAGAGGGAGGAGGCTGCCAAGAACACAGTAATAAGGATAATAACCCTTGCCTTATAATGAAAACAACTGAGTGATATAAGCGCATATACATATGAACGCCTCGCTGAGGATCCAGAGCTAAGGAAGATGGAAGCGTAGTTACAGGAGGCGCAACAATAGGCTTTTTTCATGCAGGCACAGATGAAGCTGCTCACCGCAGTTGAAAGAATGAAGAGATCCCAGGAACAGCGCATAGTACAACAACATATCACTGCCCTCCAGAGTAGGGTAATGGAAGTCACACATAAGTTGCAACCTATGCAAGATGAATCCTGCAAGGTGTTTGATGAGATTGATGGACATGGCTTGCAATTGGAACAAGTGGTTGCATCAGTAGAACAACACCTCAAAGGGCTCGTTACAGAGAAGACGATCCAGGAGCTCATTGAGAATGAGGCTCAGGCGAAGCAACAAGTCAAGGCAGCTCGATTTAAGATCGAGGCCTTCAAAGAAGCATTGTCCAGACCTGATTGACTCGGGACGAGTCACATGTGAGTGTTGGGGGCCTGTTGGCCCTCGACCAACTTTTGAGGAAACCTTGGTTAGATTTGGACCACTTTTGGACTTTGACACATTGGTCGAGAAAGGAGCGCCCAAGTGGAGCTGAGATCACAGATCTCACTTATTTTGCGGGCCATGTGGACCCAACAAGAGGGAGTTTAGGTTTTTTGTAAGTTTATGGGATGTTGGCCCATGGGGTTTACCCATGATTAGGCCTTATTGTAAGGGTTGGTAAAAGTATAAATAAAAGAAGAATGTAGGGTATAAGTAGTATTATTTTGAGCTAAGTGGAAGTAGTTGAATGGATTTGTGCAAGGGAATGTATGTGTGTTAAGGCTTTGTGCTTGATAGAGGGTTGGCTCTGTGCCCTGATCTAGTTTTGGAAGGAGGATTTGGTGCTTAGTGCGAAGATCTCATGTCTGGTGTGAAGCTTGAATCTGTGGCTTAGTGCACAGGAGTAACTAAATTAAGAGATTGACGAATAATAAAGAGGTGAAGCGGTTGGTGGACGTAGCCCCACACTAGGGTGAGCCACCTACATTTGGTGTCTTATGGTTTTCTTTGTGCAATGATTATCTTTGTTATTTTTTTCTTAAGTTCTTAGATTAGATATGTATATGTTGTTTTATTTATTTTCTTATGTTAAAATGCTAGATCTGATTCACAGTGCTAAGTGCTAAGTGTTTTAGGTACATAATCTTTGTTGATATTGAACTAGATCTATCCTTGGGTATGTTCTGTGATGTTGATAAGGTTAATGAACTTATGTATGTTTCTTCCTAAGTGATAAAAGAATACTATGCAAAGTGTTATGATCATAGGTCTGTGTCCCAACTTGGTTATAGGCACCTACGTCCTGTAACCCCCCCTGCTTCTACCTCCGGTGAGACCTCGCCTGCTTCGTAGGTGTTGCCGAAAGAGTCGGTAGTTGAGGTTTTGTTGGTGCATTTTTAAGCGTTGAACCCTAGGTCTTCCCCTGTGCCAACATTCAATATACATTTATGCCATTTGGATTGAAGAATGCACCAACCATTTTTTCAAGAGTAGTAATAGCATCTTTCTAGGACTTTATTCATAAATTTTTGGAGGTTTACTTGGATGAATGGACAATGTTAAGTTTGCTTAAAGATTATGTTGAAGTATTAAGGTTGATGTTGGATAGATGTAGACAGTGTTAGATCTCATTAAACATTAAGAAATGTATTTTCAATGCACCTTTTTCCATTTTGTTAGGGCATGTGGTGTGTAAACATGTTCTGTTGGTTGATCCTACTAAACTTGTTGTCATAGTTAACTTACCACCACCAAAGTCAGTGCCCCAGTTGAAGAGTACATTGGGCCATACAGGGTATTACAAAAAAATCATAAGGGGATATGCACAGATAAACGTGTCGAAGGAGAAGTTTTTAAAGAAGGATACTAAGTACCAGTGGAATGATGAATGCTATAATAGTCTGGATATTTTGAAGGATAAGATGGTTACTGTGTCGATTTTAATATTTCTAGATTCGGAAAAAGAATTTCATGTGCATGTAGATGCATCTGCAATTGCATTAGGAGCAATCTTAACCCAACAAGGAAAAGGTGATATAGATCACCCTATTCCATTTGCAAGCAAAAAGTTGTCAGATTCAGAGCAAAACTACAACACTACAGAAAGAGAAGGATTAAGAATGGTGTATGCTTTTCAAAAATACAGACATTACTTGTTGGGACAACACTTTAAGATGTTTACATATCATTTAGCTCTAAGATACTTAGTTAATAAGCCAATGTTAGGGGGAAGGATATGCATATGGATACTCTTATTTCAATAATTTGAATTTGAAGTTGTGGTGAAGCCTGCAAGATTGAACACAGAACCAGATCACCTATCCAGGATAACAAATGGAGAAGAACCCAATAACTTGGATGACAAATTTCCAGATGCACAATTGTTTTTAGTACAAATTGTAGATGAATATTTTGCTGACATTATTGATTTTTTGAGTACATGATTTGCACCAAGAGAATTTACTACTACGTAGAAGAAAAATTTGGTAGTCAAAGCTGCAGATTATCAGTTGATTGTAGGTGACTTATACAAACTTGGAGCAGATAGCATATTGAGGAGATGTGTGATGGAGCATGAAAGACCCATTATTTTAGCAGAAGTGCATGAAGGGATTGCAGGAGGACATTACACAGGAAAAGATACCATGCAGAAGGTATTGCGCGCAGGATTATGGTAGCCAACAATTCATAAGGATTCAAAATAATACTATCAGAAGTGTGATGTTTGTCAAAGAGTTAGGAAACCATCTGGGAGGGATGAGATGCCACTGAGACCACATGTTACTTTACAAGTGTCGATAAGTGGAAAATATATTTCATAGGTCCAATTAATCCACCAACAAGAATATCAAGATCCAAATACATTATTACAAAAACATAATACTTAACCAGATGGGTAGAGGCAATACCAGTAAAGGATTGCAGCGCAGAGACTGCAACACACTTTTTATTTGAGAATGTAGTGACAAGGGTTGGATGTCCAAGAATATTGATGAGTGATCAGGGAACTCACTTCATCAACAATAAAATTAAGGCAATTCTTAAATAATTTAAGATATACCACCAGAAGAGTAATCCTTACCACCTTCAAGCAAATGGAACAGTGGAATCATTCAATAAGATTTTGGAGAATTCCTTGAAAACTATTTCTAATGTAAACATAGATGATTGAGATTTGAAGGTACCGACAATACTTTGGGCTTATAGAACTACCTGCAAGAAATTAACAGGAAAAACACCCTTTAGATTGGTGTATGGAAATGGGGCATTTGTTCCCTTATATTATGTAATGTCAACTCTGCGCATTGCAACAATTACAAATATGACAGAAAATGGCACAACGCAGGAAAGATTGGCTCAACTGATGGAATTAGAGGAGGACATAATCATGGAAAGTTTCCATCAAGAAGTACAGAAAGAAAAGGATAAATCATGGAATGATAGACATATCAAGAAGACGAAGTTTAAGGAAGGAGATATGGTTCTCCTCTATGACAGTAAGTACTTGCAGCACCTATGGAAGCTCAAAATACATTGGCCAGGGCCATATCAGATAAAGTCTGTTACAGATGGAGGTATTGTACAACTGCAAGACTTAACAAGAAAGGAAGTGCAAGGAATAGTGAATGGTAGTCAATTGAAACTGTATAGGGACAATCGACCCACTAACTCTCAATAGTTGCAGTGCAACAAGTAGACGTGTACATATTGTAAATAATAGGAGCTAGAAGAAGAAAAAGGAAGATAAAAGAAGAAAAAACAAATAAAAATCCAAAAAGAAGTAATTCAGAGGAATAAGGGAGAGACAAATAATTTAGGAATGACAATGCTTAGCAACTGGTGCGACATAATTTGGAAAATTGTGCACGGGAAAGTTAGACACCGCACAAATAACCGGAAAAAGTGAAAAACAAGATAGAACATTAATGACCATGTTTATAAAAAGGGAAAATCATGGGCAAGTAGAACTCTTAGCGAATTTTGAGAAAATGAGCTCTTGAGAGTGCAAGAAAAGGGTGATAAAGCAAGAGGATAAGTCAGTCAATTGGGTGCAATACTAATTAGATGGCACCCTCGAAGGTTGGCGCTCCCAACTGATTTGTACATGTAATCCGATAGTCATGCAGGAAGAAAGAAATAATGGAAGAACTAGAGAATTTTTGTGGAGTTGGAGGACATGACAACATCTAAGACCAAATCAATCAGTCCCACCAGGATAGAGGAAGAACTATCAACTGCAGAATAGGTGCAAGTGGGTTAAAGCATAGAAAACCCTAATGGAAGCGAAAACCCTAGTTCTGAAAAACCTGCAGCAACAGAGGAAAAGGACAAACAAAAACAACAAGTCATAGAAGAAGTCGAAGGCAAGAAAGAAATGGAGGGAGAAGAAGAAGTAAAACCTGAGGACAAAGCCACAAAAGAAAACCTAGCTGCGGGTCAAAAGAGGAAAGTACCAAGTGCAATGGAAATTACTTTATCTCATCTTCTAGACATCGTAATCATTGTGGAATACATACTAGGGAAGGTGTCGAAGCTAAAGTATGTAGACCATGATATAACTGACACAAAAAACTTTCATGACTTCATACAGGAAGCGTACTTGGAGAACAAGGGGGAGATAGGACCCCTAGGGAAGCCTATTTTGGAGCCTGCATAGTGGGTTACATGTCTGTACAATTCAGACGTTATGAATCTGTTGGACATAACACATTTTGGCCTTTGTGTAAAACAATATTGGCAAGATTACATGGAGGTATCCTATGGATGGACAGGTTGGTCCCCATAGACATGGATCTCGTAGATAAGATCACAGGGTTTCCTACCAATGGGGCACAACCAAAAGACTATTTGGACAATAAAGCCAAGGATAAAGAAATTGCAAAGGAAGTAAAAGCACAGTTTGGGACAAACAGGGGAACCCGAGGACTAATAATTAGATATTAATGACCATGCAACCAAGTTTTCTACAAATATGATGGCTTGAAAATTGTTGAGGACGTCTAGAAAGGAAGAAGCCCTAACAAGAGTTATAAGAATAGATGCACAGTATGCAAAGGGCGTAGTGTTCAACTAGGCACCATACTTGTTGAATCAAATTCTTGTAGATTGTAGATATGCACAGGATAATGGAACATAATTCCATTACTCCTGGTTGCTAATACTGGTATCATTAGTGGGATGGCAGGAGCCCAAGTTTTCATATTTTCTAGACATTAAGGGGAAATGTTATGTAGTGTGCTATGAAAATTTGTGGCAGGAAAAGGGCCCCAAGAACGAACATGCCAACAATGTGGTATTTTCCATGTTGTTGGAGGATATGTAGCAAAATACAACCAATGTATGGAGGATCCCTACCGATTTGGTTCAAGAAAATGAATGGATTTCCAACTTCAAGGCTTCAAGACATCATCTGTGGAGTTAGGATACAAGGGACCCAAAGAAGAAGTGGTTGGAAATAAGATATTGCACATCAAGGGAAGAAGTATAATGGATTGTGAAATATTGGCCTGTGCAGTGGAAGTTTCTAGCAACACAAAAGAAAGGAAAAACTCCTAAGGAGCCAAAAGAAGTAGGAACATCCAAGAAGACAAGAATTCTAACCAATAATACAAGAAATCCTGCAGATCACGGTCAAGCCTCCGGAAGCAGCGCAACAAGAAAAAATCCAAGAAAGAAAGAGACAGTCTCAAAAACAAAAGTAAAAGGGGATGGAAAAAAGGGAGATAGCTCTCGCCCAAAGGAAGAAAAATATGGGGAAGTGGAAAAGAAGAAAACTAAGGCGCAGACCTCAACCCTAATGAAGAAGAGAAGAGTAACACAAGAGGAAGAAATAAGGAAAAAGATGAAATATCACAAGAATCCTCCAACCATCACCATTAGAGAGGACGACGTTGAGTTGGTCCCAAAGAAATTCATTCTCATTTTATTACATGACTCCTTGATCACATGTTTAAGTTTTCATTCAATATACTGTTGTTGCTTTCACTTTGGTTGGTTTGTGTCATTTTAGATCTAATTTCACAAGAGCACTAGAGTGGAGAAAGTACAACAAAGATATAAGGAATCAATATTCAAAGGTATATCACTCATCTCTTATTTGATAGTAAATTCAATGATTAAATCTTAGGGAAATCACCATGTCCTGTCTTCTTTTGTTCTAGATCTAGGTGGATCTAGGGATATTAGTTTATGTCTGCATTTAGTGATTTATCCAATAACATCTTTGTATAGGGTGAGTATACGCAGGTTGTCTATGTATAGGATGCGCACATTACATGGGTTGTCTGTGTATAGGGAGAATATGTGTTGATAAAGTCATGGAAACTTGAGAAGATGAAGATGCAGAAGTTATAGATTTTGAGATCAACCTCCCAGGAAGGTCTAAAGTGCTTAGATACATCAGATCCATCTCTTGGTTCAAAAGGTATGTCTTATTTCTATGAATAGTTTGATTTTGATGTATGCATGAGGAATGTCAATGGATATTTGAGGATTCTCCCTAGAGATACCAATGGCTACATGTGATCTTTTGCATAAGTCAGATCTACATAATTACAATGTTGGTATGTTCATCATTGATAGTTCTTCTGAGGTACATCTTGTATTTCTTGGCATATGGCTAAGGGATTTTATGGTAGATGGTTGAGAGCTTGTATTTGTGTAGTAGTTGATGTATTGAGAGGATGAATATCAGAAAGGGTTTGATGACTAAGATCATGTGAGGTATATTATATGTGTTCATGATTACACACACCTATGTGGCACATGACTAGAGAGAGACGTATTTTCCTTGAGTAAAGGTTATTTATGAGGATGCATGCACACGTTACAATTATAGTCTGGATACAGTGACATGTTACAGATCTATGTGAAAGAAGTTACAGAAGGTCAGAAGTTTTCAAGAAAAGGAAAACCTAGTTTTTAGAAGGCATATGCAGGCTACATAATAGTTTGGTAGCATACCTACGTAGGTTGCATAACATACAGGGCGCGTACATACACGGTCCACATCACTACAGGTCGCGTATATGTTGTATTTTGTAGATACATGTTCAGTTCAGGTATATATTGATTACAGGGTAGTTGTACATATTGGATACAGGTCAGTGGTATAGGTTGATACAGTTGTATGACAGTATATCTCACAGTGACAGATTGGATGTAGCTCCATCATTCTACTTATACTTCAGGGAGGTCGGACGGGGAAAGGACAGGTGGTTGTAGCCACCTTTCGATTTTAGCCGAAGAACATAGGGAGTTGTAGCCTCCTTCTGGTTGTATACAGAGAATTAGGGAGTTGAAGCTTCCCTCAGGTTATAGCTTGAGAAACTAGGGGGTTGAATCCGGACGGCTACCTATCCTCCACGGCACGATCTCTCTCACCAGGACCTTCAACAATGCGGCCCGAAGAGTTAACAACTCTTCTGACTCCCTCGGGAGTCTTCTACCCACAACACTTCTTGGCGATCTCCCTTTCACCAGTCGAGAAATCGGGTTTCGCGGAATCGCGAACCTTATGTGCACCTCCCATGCAATATGAAACTCCGAATCCCGATCCCCGATGTCAACGGTCAATGCTTCCGTGTATCGGGGATTTCCCTGTTGGGAAATCGGCAGATGTAAGGTGGTGATTTTCTTACCTTTCAAAACCTCTAACGCCGATGTGCGATGCCACGTGCTGTCCTCTGCTTCGTCTCCGTGGGACCCGTCACAACTCGGGGCTTCGTTGTTTCTCCGTGCTCCCTTTGACTTCAAACACGCCGAAGTGCCGAGTTCCGACTCCTCGAGATCTCGTGCCACCTGTCCCTCCGATGATCGACGGCTCCAATTAAATCGGGAAATCGCAACTCACGATTTCGACGTGCATGTGACTCTTGTACTCACCAACCCCGATATGCCGATATTTGATGACCAACGGATTTTCTCGTGCACCTGCGAGTTAACCCCCTCGCAACTCCTCCGCGATCTAACGGTCTGCGGGATTTCGTGACTCTCCTTAACAATCTTCAAGTCGTCGATTCTCTTCCTCTTGAGAATCCTCCGGCTCCCAAGCTTTCCCTTGGTTCAAATCTCTCTCAAGCCTATTCCTACAACACGATCGAAGAACTATCCCTCCTGAGCTGGATTCTCTCTGACTCCTTCAGAGACTTCGAGCACGATGCCTGTGCTCCACCTTCAACAACTTTCAAAGGGTTGAAGTCTTCCAGGTTCTACGCTTCACAATCACAGCAACCCCGACCTTCCTTTTCTCAGGCTTGCTACTGAGACTTCAATCCAACCCGCACTTCATCTGCATGGCTCAAATAACCCAACACGATTCTGGTCGACGAGAATAAGAACTTCACTATTGAACCTCCTCAACGCACTCTATGCGGAGGAATTCGACTGCACTCTATGCAGGAATCTCCTGGTTCAAACAGTGAAACAGTTGGAACTTATTCTCTCATTCTCTCAGGTTATGAACCTGATATGCAATCACATACGCAGCATATAGAAGATAAGCATAAAAAGAAGCCAATATGCAACAGCATAATATCAACAACACACCGAGATCAAACACATCCATGAAATTGAATCAAAGCTTTTCCTATTAATTCAATATCTGTACATGGGGTTTCTTCACAAGCTCTCTGCTCTGCTCTCTCTTGCTCCTGTATGAATGAGAATGAATTCTCCAATGATACAAAGGAGGGTGCCTATATTCTGTTTTCCCTCTCGAAAGCAAAACTGTCTAATCTACAGTTAATTCCTATCTAACAGCATTAAAACTATTAAATGCCTTCTTATCTACATTACAATACAAGTGCGCTTTATATGAATGCTTTCATTCAAATGACAGCGCAACAATCTTTTCAAAGTAATTCAAAAATGTATGTGCTGGCGCTGTCCAGCTGTTCTTTTCTTTCC